>JAQMYF010000021.1:29820101-29833398 GCA_030014195.1 Neosilurus mollespiculum
TTTTGAGAGCTCTCTCTCTCTCTCTCTCTCTCTCTCTCTCTCTCTCTCTCTCTTTCTCTCTCTCTTTCTCTCTCTCTGTCTCTCTCTGTCTGTGTGTGTGTGTGTGTGTGTGTGTGTGTGTGTGTGAAAGAGAGAGAGAGAGAGAGAGAGAGAATTAGTGTGTAAATTCCCTTCCTCTTACATCACACAGTAGACTGAGTTCAGTCTTACAAAGTCAATGCAGCAGTTACTGACATGTAAATATGCTGACTCAAGGATATATAACACAGCCATCCATCCACATTGGTGAAGATCGGCATGATATACGCAAGCTCTGTGCACATTCATACGTCTAAGTATGCAGAAGGGACTTAGTTCTGCTGGATTGGTCATCGTTACTCACACACGGGCATCTGCATATTAATCCATGTACTTAAGTCCCTGTACATACAAGACTAATGAAGGCTGTAGCATTGGGGTAAGCAGCTCAATCAAAGATGCATTCATTAATGCCTGGTTAAAAAGGTGCACTGAAGCTCCTCTTAATAACTTGACTGTGTCCCCATCAACCATTTTCTGTCCATGAGGGCTTTGTCCTTTCTCCCTTTGTTTTGGGAGAAAAGGGCCCAGCTGCGTGCTTCCTGAGCAAAATGAATTTCCACGCAGCCACTCTATCAGCAGGTAATGAAGAAACAACAGGCATACATGAGCACTCTGTGCTGTACTTCCCTAGAGCTTACAAGATACCGTTCAGTTTGTCATGGAGGAATGTAGGTAAAAGAAAAGTAGGGAAAAATGCAATTTGACCTCAGAATATTGTAAGGAAAGATCAGCGAGGACCCCTTAGGGACATTGTCCTTATTTGACCTTTCTTCTTGAGTGACAGCTGAATGAATCTCATCAGTGGGAAGCACCAGGCTCACTGTTCATTTAAGCCTATCCACAGGCAAACAAACATTGTGACACTTATTTCATGCTGACTATCTAAGCAGCATGACAAAGTGTGTGCTAAACAGTGTTGAGGAGATTACTATGGGAATGTAATGTAGTGCTGCATCTGTAATCAGTAATAAAAAGAATCATTTGGATTTTGTATATTCTACTAATTTAACGTTGATATTAATGGATTCATTGTAATGTATCATAAATTTTATAGAAACCGTTAAACTGACAACTTTCTAAGCCATATTCCATGCTCGGGAGCTCCTTATCCTGAATAATTAACATAAAAAAATTATTTTAAAAGTGGATAATTCATCAATGCAATGATACTTTTTTTTTCCAACTGCTTTTTTTATATAAGTGCTTGATTTCTGATTATATAATTCATGTTTCATAATATATTATTACATACATTTCATAATCAGAGAGGTGTGAGAGATTCAAGATCACACACTGTGACCGTGGTAGAAAGTATAAAAAATACTGTAAGATTTAGATTTTTACATACACATATATCATAAGCAAGTGTAAGGATCTGAGTGACTTTAACAAGGTCCACAGTGTCATAGTTATATGACTGGGTCTATTCATCTCAAAAACGGCAGGCCTTGTGGGGTGTTCTTGGTCTGCAGTGGTAAGTACCTTCCAAATGTAATCCATGGAATGACAACCAGTGAACTGGCAAGACTGCCGTGGGTGCCCAGGGCTCAGTGATGCACATTCGGGGAAGCTATGTCTGGTCTGATCCCACAGTAGAGCTCCTGTAGCACAAACTGCTAAAGCAATGCTGACTATGATAGAAAGGCCTCAGAACACAAACTGCACAGTTGCTGAGTATGGTGCTGCCTATCCACAGACCAGTCAGGTGATGGTAATGTTATGACTCAGATATATGCACGCACACACACACACACACACACACACACACACACACACACACAAACACACACACACACACACACACACACACACACACACACACAGAGTGTCATATGCCATATTACACAGTCATCTCAAGACATTATCAGGCTCAGTACTACCTTAAAATATTAGTATATCCTTGAATATAAAAATAAATAAGTTAAATTACAAAAAAATCATTTAAGATTCCACATACTGGATGATATTTTAAACTCTGGTCCACACCGTACCTGAGTTTGTGTGGAAAAATAAGTAATCCAGGTTTCAAGATGACCACTACTGCTATTAGCACGTTAGCATTCATTTGCTATTTTCATAATGATAGTGACCCCCGCGACCCAACCCAGGAACAAGCGGATGAAGATAAAAATAATGATAGCTGGAACTTGGAAAAGTTCCCTCTGTTTTTCAATAGCTCCAGTGCAACAAAAGAATTCAATTTTTGACACAAAGCATTGTGAAAATTGGGCTTAAAGAAACTCTTAATCATCACTTAAAACTAAGAGATAGTTGACCAAATTCTGAAATCTTGATTGTTAACATAATATCAAAATATCTGACTCCACTGCATTGAGTGGATGCCCCCCCCCCCTCTCTCTGTCTTGCGGATATTAAATTATAGATCACATACTGCTTTCAGGGAGATGGGGGAATTAAAGGGCAATATGGACATGCCCAAGGACTTTCTCCGCTCTCTGTATGCTGGCAGTAATTGCACTTTTACCAAAAAGAACACAAGAGAACACTTGTACCAGAGAACTAAAGATGAGCTTAAAAATGAGTGCAAAAGTGTGTGTGTAGTGTCAAGCCATAGGTGAAGTGACATCAACTGGCATCAAAAATATTTATCTGTAGATGCACTCCGTGTGTGTGTGTGTGTGTGTGTGTGTGTGTGTGTGTGTGTGTGTGTGTGTGTGTGTGTGTGTGTGTGTGTGTGTGTGTAAGCTGCTACAGCACTGAGGACTGTAACTTTCCTTTTGCACAGTCCATTATGAAGAAGACTGGAGTTTAGTCCCGACGTCTTCATGGTCCTCAGGGTGAAAATATATTATAAAGCCATAACTATCCTCACAGACACTTTAACACCAGCAACTACTTATTTACACATACTGCACACAGCAATAAAACACATAATTCCCCTCATAAATATATCCTTCCACAGGGTGTTCTCTGTCTATCTGTCTGATTCATACCTTAAGAAATGAAATAAAATGTATTTTTATAATGCAGTGTGCTGCCTCTCTCAGGGTGTGTGCTTCCTGTCTGCACACATATGCACTTGATTTGAAATGTGCCCACAATAGCAGACTGGTTGGTTATATGGATTCGCTCTTAAGTTTCTAAAGGATCAGTGAGAAAACACACTATATTTCCCATAAGACACTGAATTCACATCTGGAATTTTTTCATAATATAAGTTTCTAATGGTTTCACACATGGGTGCAGATGGTGGGGTGGATGGAAGGGATCATTCTCCCATTTCATAGGGACCCCAATCTGTCCTCTACACTATTTGGGGAAAAATATGGTCTGCCAACTTCAAAAATATCTCATGTGCCCTTGGCTTCATAGCCACTGCAAGCATGATTGCTGTATGCTTTCATGCTACAGAACATGTTTTTAAAAGTATGGGTCATAACTTGTTCCACCAAGATACAGCATGATTTACTGGTAAGACTGAAAAGAGGACTGAGCTGGTAAAATTTAGCAGTCTAGTGTGTGGTTATTCTGCAAGGCTACATGATGTTTAATTAGCTGTCTTTGTGGGATGAAATGTGTTTCCATCCATGAAATTAAATGATCCTAATTAAGCTGACTTACAGTGTGTGACTTCATTGTTATATATTTAAATGTGTAGTCCATATGTGTGTCAGTCTATCACAACAAATTCCAAATTCATTCTAAATGCTGTTTCAAAAGTTTTGGAAATGGTAGCTTGGCACTGAGAAGCAGTTTAATTCTATAAGGGTTTGTTTTTTTTTGTAAATACGGATTTCAACCAGCTGAATTAAAGAATAAAGAAAATTAAATGTTTTAAACTATAGAGGTTTCCATGAATGATCATAGCGTTGTTTGGAAAGCTTTGTAATATAGATTATGTAAAATATCCATACAACTGTTTAATCCTACTAGGGTCATGGGGAGGCTATCTCAGCCAACTCTGGGTGGGGGCAAGGTACGTCAATACACATAACCAGTCACACTTGCACCTAGGGGCAATGTGAAACAGCCAATTAGCTGAATGTGCATGTCTCTGGACTGTGGGAGGAAGCCAGAGTAACTAGAGGAAACACATGCAAGCACAGGGAGAACATGCAAAGTATACAAATAAATTGCCCTTGCCGAGCCCAGGACTCAAACCCAGGACCTTTGTGCTGTGTGGCAGATGTGCTAAATTGTGTAAAATACTATGAATAAATACCAAAATTCATACATTTTCAATTAGTTGTGTAAATGATAAAGAGAAAATGAATTCTCTAGGCTGTGGTGAAAACTATTTCTGCCAACTTGCACACTGCAACTTCAATTTGCTATTTTTTTTTATTTATGTTTGTATTTATGTATGTATGTATGTATGTATGTATGTATTTATTTATTTATTTTGGGGGGGGTGTCAAATAAAATGTCTGTTCTCAGAAGGTCAGGAATTGCAGATTCATTAACTTTACCCTTTCATAATATTCGCCTTTAAAACATTTCTGCAGCTGCGTCCTGTGATCTGTGCTGACATCCCAGCACTTTGACGTTTAAGAAGGTGAGAGTATATGAGGCTGAGGAGTTTTCTTCCTCTGTGAATCACATTTAAGGAACTGTACAATAGTGAGCATGGAAAGCATATCCATCATGACTCATTGCTTTCTAGCACACATACAAGTTTCAACATGAAAGTTGTTCATTCCTTGCTGAAGTGTGGTAATTCCCCAGAGATGTAGCCTTAACTGTAGGAGTCCACCTACATTGTATAATTCTTCTTTCTTTCAAGCCCCGTCACAATCAGCCACATTCCCACTAAGTCATCAAACAATTGGGTGGATGCACTGAGAACGTACAATGTAGTAGGAATGCAGTAGAAACCATGAAGGACATGGTATTTTCTCCATGGACATGGAGGCGTTGGTCGAACTTCAGACCCGTTAAAAAACGTAGTGTAAACATTGTCAAACCAAGACACAGCAATGACCTAGTGACAATGTAACTAAAACTTAGAAGGGACTTCACTGTACAAGCGTTGGGAAGACTTGCTGAATGTAGATATGAACACAAAGAAATGTGTGAATGAGTGAAAAAGCATAGTGTGTGGGGGAGTGTTTTTAAGGAAGGGACGGATACAGCGAGAATGTAGTAAGAGTTTGGTGCAGTCTGGTCACACTAAGGACACACTGGACCTGGTGTGTGAACAATCATGGACATTTTAACAAATCAGTGTTAGACACAGTGAGGTTACATCCTTGACGATAACAAGGATATGATTAGTATATAGTATAAATTTGCACATGGTCTTATTCTATCTATGTCTAATATGCTCCAAATTTTCATAATACAAATCTTCATTGTCTTCATCTGAGTGTGATGGAAGCTGATCCAGAATGGACTCCAAGTTTCCCACCAGCCCAGCTTCAAAGCAGCACACTTCAGAGAAACTCTGATTGTAGTTGTTATTCTGACTTTTTATGTTGCTGGATCAGAAAAACTAATAACTGTCCACATCCTCCATGACCTTTCAGCGGCTTTCACCACTGTCAATCACAATCCTCTTCTGTCCATCCTCACAAATCTTGGAATTAGTGGCACAGCATGGTTTGCTTCTGACCTGGTGGGACAATCATTGGAAATTTGCTTCATGCAGACTCTCCCCCAGTGTCTCAAAAGGCTCAGTGCCTAGTCATCAAAACGTTCACATCAGGAGCTGTATTACACACATTTCTGTGACATTTTTGACATTTATGGTTTTACTATGGACCTTGAATTTGAGAAGAGAGCAAACATCAAATTCTTTGTCAGACTCGGGAGTCAGCAATGGAGACCTTTGAAATGCTTCATGAACACAACCCTCGAAAGTGTCCAAGAAATTGTATGCATTGTAGGTCAGGATTATCAGACTGCCCTGAAATCTGCCCTGACTACCTGAACACCACTCAAAACACCAGTCCTTTTGAAGCACCTCATGTTTTTTTCTGTGCTAATTTTCTGAGTTTGACACAGAATTGGAGGCTTGCTTTCTACATAAACTGTGTTTAAAACAGGTCCCAATGTTGGCCATGCAACAACACATGGTATACTGACTCACAGAAATTACTACTTACTCCTGCTGCACTGCATGACCATGCAGCACTCCATTATTTCACAACAGGAAGGGACTCCTTTTTGATCGAACTTTATATATTGGGTGTCTTTGTGAGGTAATATCTTCACATCCTCGTTGAAACCACTGCTATGTTGATGACACCCGGATTATATTTTTCCATTCAGACACTTAAACATCTGCACTGCTAGAATTTGTGACAGACATCTTATCATGGATGACAGCTTACCAACTAAAAGTCCCAGAAAGAATGAGCTGCTATATATTCCTGGAGATGGATCCCCATATCAAGATCTATTTTGAAAAATCCTGGATCACACCATCCTGCACTGCATGCCATAGGGCCTTTCTGGGCAACCACCTTTCTGAATATCTCCTCATCTCTGGTATGGCTTGTACCATTCCTCAATGGAATACATACATCAAGAGTCTTATCTGCATTTCCTTTCTGATGGAGAAATCTCCTCCTGCAGACTGTCTGAGTTGTGTTTTGCGGTATTAACATCTCTCCAACTGGTTTTGTGTTGAATTTGTAGATGTGGTCCTACTGAACTACCACATGGTAGTTCACATTTTTGATGGAAACCACAAAGATTCTTTGTGTCACTGGATTCTTGCTAAATGCTGTAAATGTAAATGCAACTTTACTCATATAAATTCTAAGTAAAATTCACTCATTGCTTAACAACTTCTCCAGACAAGTATCCTTAACTGTAGGAGCCATCTTTCCCAATTTTTCTCTCGACCCTGACTATGGAAGGTCACTCTTTAACAACCTGTGCTAGATGACACCTCCAAGCCTGTACAGAGCAAAGCACTTCATGTTTGTCTGCGTTTAAGCTGCGGTCTACATGGTTCACACAGACAAGTGTTCGCGCCATTAATAATTCAGTCAGCAAATGTCCTTCTATGTCAATATGGTTGGTACCCTGTATGAAATACAAATTCTGATTAGCTTAACTTTTGTTCATTCCGACAGCTACCACCATCTTCAGAATCCTGAAATGAGCAAATAAAAGGGTATACAACTTTCCTCTATCATCCAACCTCTCTTCATCATATCAAGCACAGAAAACAGAACAGCATAATTCACTCACTCACTCACTCACACACTCATTTGACAAATCTCTTATTTCTATTAGGGTTGTGGGAACCAGCTGACTCTGGGTAAAGGTGGGGTACACTCTGGACAGTTTGGCAGTCCACTGTAAGGCTAACACACACAACCATTCACACTCACACCTAGGGCCAATTAGCCTAAAGTGCATGTCTCTGGACTGTGAGATGAAATTAAAGTACCCGGAGGAAACCCATGCAAACAAGGTCAAACCTTTTTAAGTGTTAGAGAATGTGAATTTAAAGTGCATCTCAAGCTGCATTCCACTAAATTTCTTGGATTAGGAATTAATTTGATGTGGAAATTAGAGATTAAAAATATGTGTTTTCAATCAACTGGATTATAATGAGGTGTGAGTGGGCACCTTTTTTCAAAGGACAGGGATCTATTAAAGTCTGATTTTGTTTTTGTTTTTTTGTTTTTTTACAACACATTTGTGGATATGCCTCATGACATAAACAATTGAGATTTTTGAACTCCAAAATGGACTTGTTGACACTCTTCAGGCTGGAAAAGGTTACGAAACCATCTCTAATATATATATATATATATATATGATTAAAGTCTCTTTTACCTAAACTATGCTAGGACAGCTTGCTATCATTGATAGAACAATAAATATTTACAGAACATCTGTCAATTAACTGAATCTTCAGAGAAAGTGGGATATGTAACAATGACACTAAGGCACAATGACCTTAAGTACATAAGTCATTCAACCAAAACTGGATGAAGAATAAAGTTCTGGCAAATAAAGTCAATGTTCCGATTATCAACTCATAACCTCTAGAGGGAACTTTGGAAGAATTATACCCAAGGTCCTGAGTTGGGGTGACCTTCAACCTTTCAGTATGGCAGAGAAGAGGATATTTTGTTTCAACGATAAAACACTTGAACATTCATTTATTCATTTGCAGAAGCACTTAATATTAACAGGGTCACAGTGGATCTCAGCCAACTCTGGGTGAAGGCGGGGTACACCCTGAAAAGCTCGGCAAACTGTCACAGAGCCAACACACACACATGAACACACACACACACACACACACACACACATATGTCTGTTCACATTCACACCTGAAATGACCTGAAATGTGTGTACTAATGTGCATGTCTTATGGACTATAAGGACACTGGGAAGAAGCCACGGGTACCCGGAGGAAACCCACGCAAGAACGGGGAGAACATGACTCATATTCATAATTCCAAGTGGGACGTAAGATCTTCCGACTAGCTCCTCAGGGCAGAATAACTTTCTATTTATGAAACCGAGATTGTTAAAGCATTGCC
Source organism: Neosilurus mollespiculum (assembly GCA_030014195.1). NCBI lineage: Eukaryota > Metazoa > Chordata > Actinopteri > Siluriformes > Plotosidae > Neosilurus > Neosilurus mollespiculum. Next base: position 29,828,654 of record JAQMYF010000021.1, read on the forward strand.
ATACACATATGTTTAACACACACCATCATTCAAAGCAAAATTAATTCCTAGAATTCTGTCAGTGCCCTGCATTCCACTATTCCAGGCAGCTATGTTTTTATATATATATAATATATATAAATTTATATTTAAATATATATTTAAATATATATAAATCGAAGTTTCCCCACTATGTCTGATTACCAAAATGGTTTTACCCTCCGGATGTGTGTACGCCCAATAATATTTGTGAACAAGAAACACTTTTATGCAGTAAACCACTGCCTAAGTACTTAGGAGTTCTTTATACAAACAGCATGGTATATTTACAGTACACACTGTATAGGCATCTAGTTTGAAGTCAGTCACAGGTCATAAAAAAACAGCTTTAAATGGTGCTAAAATGTGCTCAACTCTATGTTTAAAATACCCAGCAGGGAACTTCAAAACAGTATGCATTAAGAGGAAAAACACTGACAGACCTGACTGAGAGAAATTAACTAGCAAAACAACATTTCAAAACACACAGTATCAGCTGATGGAATTGTGCCATTTATTTCCTCATCTACTGTGATCTTTGGGCCACATTCATCTATATCTTTCCAAGGTTTTTTTAAACCATACTTAAGAAAGGTCTTAAGAAAAATCTTAACAGCCCCTCCAAAAGCCATAAGATATGGTGTGTATGAAGTGTTAGAGTAGTGTTCAATTATTTTAAAGGACTATAAATCTTTGGAAAATAATAAAAATCACATATGAATATAAGAAGAAATATAATAAATTATTAAAGAGCTCTAATCTGAATCCTATAATAGTGCCACTAAAATTATTTTTGCACAAGCATACCAGCCCTTAAGTGCCCATATGTGTGCTCTTGAATGTATCTATTCTTACTTTAGAATCAATTGCAAATAAGAAAACCCTGAAGAATTAAAGCACCTTTATGAGAACCCTATAATTGGGTTTTAAGAAGAAACTTCCTTTTGAGTATGGATGGGGAATGAGGCACATCGAGTTTTGTGAAAATTATACAGTTCTGTCACTAAAGCCATCCAAGATTGGATCAAAGTCTGTAATTGTGCCTAGTTATGAATTGCCAATGTGTAGTTATGATGCTGTGAAATCAAGGGTAACCCAGCGTTAAGATAATGTGTATTCTTTCTGTAGGCTACAGAGAATGAATTAGCACATTTGCTCCCAATGCTCTCTGTGTCCAGGCTACTCCAGAATGGAAATGAGCCATGAATGATGTGATTTGTTGGATGATCCCTGACATCTTCCATGCACCAATCCACTGCAGCATCCAGCCATTCTACAGTCAGCCTGCTCAAAGCACCCGTTATGCTACCACATTAGTGGTACACAATAGTAGGTATTAGCACTCATAGGAACAAATGACTTTGTAGGGATTGCTGTTTCTGCATTGTTTTGTCTATTCATATTAATAGCAATGAAAGTAGACGTGACACTAATGTGGCAGATGCAGGAGTCACCATGGGAGTGGCATTTAATATTTCTACCAAATATATGCATGTGAACATATCTGTGAGGCACAGAGAGCAGTTGTGCATTATGCTGCACAGCTGTGCCTGGATTACAAATGCCTGCATATAAGTGGTTTATATCAAATGGCCTCTTTCAGCTCCCGCCCAAGAATCCAACCCATAAGTTTATGATCTCACTAACATTCATGACTGCATTGGCTAGAATGGGCTTATAACAACTGCAGGCACCTGTTAAAATAATAGCATACTGATAATCATTACCACCTTCCCCACTACTATAGCCATAACCTCCAAGATGACTTATTATCTAGCTATAGCATCATATGATAATTATTTCAAGCAGTTTACTGGCTTTAAGAAATAAGACAGGACATCATATAATGAAGTATATCTCTATTCAACACTGCTGCAGTGAAGCCAATTTTTGCCACAACTCATTACTTTTGCTTAGGTCGACAGTTTTATTAAAAAAAAAAAAAAAAAATTAAAATTTAGTAACCCTCATACAGTCAGAAAGAAATATAGGTCTAAATCAAGAAAGCTGCCCATGCCTGGATGCTAAGTAGAATAAACAAGGGATCCATAAGGCTTTGATTTCATTAAGTATATAATTAACACCAAAACAAAAGTAGTTTGAATATTAAACTTGAACTCCCAGCAGCCGCTAACAGGTCCAGATTTACTGTAACTTTCTTACTGTTATTATTACATTCCTTACATTGAAGCTTAATTGTATTTACTAAATAATTTATAGTAGTTAGAAAATAGCTGGATCATAAGTCCTTAGATTTTTTTTCATTAAGTGCGTTATTACCACAATATAACATTATAACTCTTTTGGATAGTTTAAATCCCCCACCCCCCTACCCCCCAAGAGAATACGTAACTTTATTGGTCATCTTAAATTATAATGCACTGCACTAAAGATGACACAAAATATGAAAGTCTTGAGGAATGATTTAGTTACAATGAGATATCCCAACATGTACCTGCTGACATGTTAACATCTCTCGTACACTTGAATATGAATGTTATAATAATATTATCATTTCAGTACAGTACCATACTTATAGTTTTAACATGTCAAGTCACGTGACTTTTTATTGTCATTTCAGACTCGTGTCATTGATACAACACACCGTTAAAATGGAAAAAAGTTTCTCCAGGATCATGATGCTACATGAATTAACGCAAGACTACAAAAACTAACAGCATGCAGTACATATGTGCAGCATGTGCACACATTGCAGGACAGAAAAAAAGACAGGCTAACTGGCACAGTGCAGTGCTGACCAGTCCCAAATACTGATAAGGTGCAGATAGTTTGGATGTGCAGGGTGTTTCTGTGTGTTCAGTTTTCATATTCTCCCTGTGCGTGTGTGGGTTTTCTTCACATGCTCCAGTTTCCTCCCACAGACCAAAGACATGCACATTAGACTAACTGGATATTCTTGATTGCCCCTAGGTATGAATGTGACTGTGAATGGGAATTTGACTGTGAATTTTGTGTGTGTGTGTGGTATCAGTCCAGTTCCTGGGAGTTAAGAATTGTGATGGCACAGGGAAAGACTGACTGTAGTGAAGATGGCAGTAGAGCTAAAAGATTGACTGAGGTGTGCATGTAATGGTACACAGTAATGGTAGTTTTGCAGGTATAGCATGTGGCATGTCCAAAGATGAAGAGAGGCCAATGACGAGACAATGCAATTTCCAAACATATTGTGATGCACCTGCCCAAAATGCTGTCCACAGATCCCATGTATTATTTTATGAGGGTGGGTGAGGGGAGATAGTTTTTTCTCAGCCTTTTCAGAAGGCCAGGTGAGATTCTTCACCAGATTAACACCAATGTCTTATTGGCACTTTTGACAGCCTCCATGAATAAGCCATTAAAATACAACATAGGGTGGCCACTCCACGTTCTCCTGAAGTCAACAACCATCTCTTTTGCTTTGTCGACATTCAGAAGCTGTTTTTTTTTTTACTCTGCACCAGTGTGAAAGCTGCTGCATCTCCTATCAGTATGTATGTCATTCTTACTGATGAGACCCACCACAGTTGCATCATCAGCAAAATTGATGATGTGATTGAAACTGTGCATTGCTTCAAAATCTTGAGTCAGCAGCATGAATAGCATTGGACTGAGCACACAGCCCTGGGAGGACCCAGTGCTCAATGTGATGGTTCAAAAAATGCTGCCCTCAAGCCAAAATGACTGAGAGGATGAAGTCCAGTATCCAGTTGCAGATGGAGGTGCTTATGCCATGCAGGCTCCAATTAATTGCTGACAAATGATTGTGCTGTGAATGCTAAAGTCTCGGAACAGCATTTGAATGTACACTGGGTATAGAAAAGGATCACCCCATTCAAAATATTCATATTTGTTTCTTTGCAATCTGAAACATAGGCAAAAAAATTTTTTTTAGCTGTATTTACTCCATGCAACCTATTATAGTCAAACAAATAATGCAATAGTAACAGTTCAGAAAAAAAAGAATCACAGATTGTTAAACAATCACCCCCTGTACTTTTTGGAGTCACATTTTGCTTTGATTAGAGTCTGCTGAGATACTTCTATACCAACTTTGCTCATCTAGACTTTGCACTATTTGCCGATTCTTCTTTGCAGAAGTGTTCAAACTCAGTCAGACTGGATGGTGGCTATTGGCAATCTTAAATCATCCGATAGATTTAAGTCTGGGCTCTGACTAGGCCATGCAAGGAGGTTCACCTTTTGCTCCTTTAGCCTCGGATCACTGTCCTGCTGGAACCTTCTTCACTGACTTTCTGGCAGAGGGTTTTTTTTTTTTTTCAAGAAATTGCCCCTGCTGTGGAGAAAAAAACCCTAAAGGAGGATGATACCAACCTTAAGCCTTACTCTAGGTATGGTGTTCTTTGGATGGTATTGGGTTTCTACCAGATACATTCACCATTTTTGCCAAATAGATCAAGTTTGGTCTTATCTGATCATAACACCTTTTCCTATTTGGCCTCAGACTCATCAAGGTGCATTTTGGCAAAACTGAATCAAGACTTGGATTTTTCTTGCAACCCCCCATTACAAGTCACATTTGTGTTATTGTTACCATGCTTCACAATTACCACTCTGCACCAAAAAAAAAACAAAACCTATAACTGCATCACAGTTGCCATAGGCCTCTTGGTAGCCTCTCTGACCAGTTTTCTTACATTTACATTTACAGCATTTAGCAGACGCTCTTATCCAGAGCGACTTACAGAAGTGCTTTAAAGTCATTATCA
>JAQMYF010000021.1:29847415-29861536 GCA_030014195.1 Neosilurus mollespiculum
TGTGTGTGTGTGTGTGTGTGTGTGTGTGTGTGTGTGTGTGTGTGTGTGTGTGTGTGTGTGTGTGTGTGCACGCGTGCGTGTTATGCAGAGACTTCATCGTGTGTAAAACCTAGAAGATCATTGAAGGCATCCTGCTGCACATCAGACCCTGGAATGGAAACAGATACTTCTGTATACAGTATAAACACATTTATATATACAAATTACAAATTTAAGTCAAGGTCTCCTATCACAATTCCAACTGAGGACCTAAATACGAAATTCCCACTGATGACACCTATGGTGTTTAATGTTGTGCAAAAGATATAAGCTGTTCAAGGGATATCAAGGCAGAACAATGGGTAGTGCTGCAAGCTCACAGCTTCATAATCACTGATTTGATCTTGAGCTCAGGTTACTGTTTGGAGTTTCACATATTCTCTCAGCATAATTGTGAGGTTCCTCTGTCTTCGCAAAAACATACTAGCAGGTGGTGGCTCCTCTAAATTGTGAATGAGGATGTGAAAGTGTGTCTGTCTTGAGATTGTAGGGTATTGCCTTCTAACCATTGTTCTCAGTTGGGCTCTTAATCCATCACAACCTTAACTGAAGATGAAGGAATGAACAAACAATAAGGGATTTTACAAACTACATTGGTTTAAGTCAAAAGTAGCCCAGGTTACCTGCCAAAGACCCAGTTTGTATTGTTATAGTATCAAATGACCAGCTGCACAAAGTCGGGTGAATGAGAAGATTGGTGGAAATTAAATGTTAATGGAAAAAAAAAAATACAACCTACATTAATCATTCACCTTTTATTCCAGAGAAGCATATGGTATGCAAATACACAATTAGGAATATTTATTTCCTCCTTAGCTGCTAACAGCTTCACAGTGATTTGTTTAAAAATATATGAATTTAAACACAGAGAAGTAAAAGGAGTAATAAAAGGAGGAGTATCACATTTATGTTGGTGCCAACAATGACACCCGTTGGAATCTCCCTGGGAAATATTGGCACTGGATAAACAAACACACTTCTCAATTGTAAGTCATATTCAATTGAACTGTCTGTGTTAAATATATGTGTTAAATGCCACTAAACATGAGCTTTTGGCATGAGGTGTTTGCTTTGATTTATTCTTCATTGGTATTAATAAATATATTGGTATATTCTAGGTGTGCATCATCATCCAACTACAGCTCACACACTAGCCGGTCAAAGTTCTCCATTGTACACAAAGTTTCATTTTGTGTGTATGCTGAATAATAAAATTTAAAATATATAATCCTTGAAAGAATTACATAAAAACCTGGTCTTATTTACTAATGACAGCATTATTTTCTATTGCCATTGTTCTTATAAGGATGTGCAAAAAATCCTTAAAAAGAGTTTATCCATAGATTTATTTTAAAGGAAAAGCAAAGCATGTTTTAGTGAACATTGTAGGAAACAAACAAACAAAAAAAAAAAAAATTGGCTTAAATTTGGTTATGTCATCTAAGCAAAGTAGCTTGCAAATCTGTTAAGGCCAATATTCTTTTCTTGGTCTCAATCTTCCTTTTTGAACAGCCAGCAGCCACACACTACAGGATTGTGGCTGGCTGCTTCCTATGGTGTTAGCAAAGCAAAGAAATATTACAGTCAATGCTGTAACAAAATATATCATGATGTAGAAAGGACATGATGTAAACAGCACAATAGATCAGCTAATAATGTTCGGCCTGTTGGACATCACAGCACAGTATTTCTTCCAATTATTTTGATTGGCTGAACTTGCATCGAGGTTGCTTAATGGTGGCCACCATGAAATTGATCTGACCCGTTATCTTGATGTAGGATAAAATGTATACATACATATAAGGTAAGTCTGTTGGGCTTTTACACCCGATCCTAGTGGCTCATCAGGCCGGTGCTTATCCCCGGTTTCTGTAGCGTGAAGCAACTAGGAGTTCATCTTCTCCTGGATGGGACGCTAGTCCATCGCATACATATGCATGTATGTATGATTCAACTAAAAACATTAAATAGAATTGAGAAGAACTCAAAACTCCATTTACCATTTCACCACTGCTATGAAATAATCTCATAATGGTCTGATTTTTAAATCACAAAAGGTTGGAGAGAATCTTAGAATTTAAAGGCTTGTATATACTGACACTGAAACACACAACTGCTCACAGGAAGGCTAACAGGAGCACAAAATCTGTTTTCTGCAATTTTAGGTAATGTATTGACATCTGGCTATGAGGCAAAGGGGAAAGTGAAAGCAATAACCAAGATTTTCCAGGATAATATCCAGAAAAGGTTATTAAATGCTGAGTGAAATACAAACAACAGAGGGACCACTGACTCTGAATAAAATCCAGTAGAAAAATGGCTCAAATCACAACAATAACATCTGTAACCAGAAGTTAACTGAGTAAATTTGGCTGTGCTTTCTAGGTGAGAGGTCGATCATGGACACTAGCCAATGGTGCGCCTCAGTTAAATATTATACTGTATGTTGATGTGCATATTATTATTATTATTATTATTATTATTATTATTATTATTATCATAATTATTATTATTATTATTATTATTATTATTATTATTATATTCAATAATTCATTTATTCATTCTCTAAGCCGCTTAATCCTAATTAGGGTCGCGGTGAGGCTGGCACCTATCTCAACCAACTCTGGGCGAAGGCGGGTACATCCTGAACAGCTCGCCAGACTATTGCAGAGCCAACACAAATACAAACATTCACTCTCTCTCACACCTAGGGGCAATTTGGAACAGCTAATTAGACTACTGTGCATGTTTTTGGATTGTGGGTGGAAACCGGAGTACCTGGTGGAAACCCCGCAAGCACAGAGAGCACATGCAAACTCCACACAGAAACACACTAGCCCAGGGAATCAAACCCAGGACCTTCTTGCTGTGAGGCAGACGTGCTAACCACTGTGCCACCGTGCCATCTATTGTTGTTATTATTATTAGTAGTAGTATTAGTAGTAGTAGTATTGCTATTATTATTATTACTATTATTTATACCTTTGTAAGCAAGGAGTTGCATGTAGATGGACTCTCACAAAGTTTACTTGACGGCCCAAAATTGATTTATTTCAGGTACACTTCTGGTGCAGGATCACATCGGTTCTTCTCACTGTGACTTGTGATTATTTTTCAACATGTATGTATTAATGTTTTAATGCCAACTTTAAATGGAAAGAAGGAGATGTTGAGGAGAGTACTCTTGGCAGAAGATTTGATATATAATTCACACTACTGCCTCACAGACTGAGCAACAGCCATTTTGATTCTCCAAAACAAGGAGTATACATGTGGAGAGCTAAATATTAATTTTGTTTTTAGAGATTGCTAAAAAGAGAATGCTTGACAAAAGAGAAAGGCAGAGAATGACAGAAAAAAAGTGAGACAGCAAGACATAGGAAACTTTTCATCTCCAGGGAAGGTTTTACATCATCTTCCTAGAGAAGTCTTTTTTCACCAAACTAGGATTACAACAGCATGCCGGAGTGTGCTGGTCCAGACAAAAGTAATGGCCCCTTTTTTACTTTGTACCTCTGGCACACTCAGTCTAACTCCTGTCTGAGTCTCTTAGACACTTGCATACATATACCCCATATGGTACACAGCACGGGGTTCTCCAATGTCACATTACACATGAACAGCCAGCTATCACACTCCCCTGTTTGCACAGATACTAACTCTTACATGACTACAGCTTATAATACAAGCTTTATGATGCACATAACCTGGATACAACTGAAACAATAGACTGATGCTAAAGGGTACTGTTCTCTTCATATATTATTTATTAATGAACCCTTTACTTTGACCTTGAATATATCTCAAGTGAAGACCTTTTTTTTACAAAACCACAGACACTGTAACATAAGTTACAGCCATTTGCTGTATGCACACTAATGAGACATTTCACAATATTGTATATATACATACATGCATATATAAATAAAGTATTTTAGAGTATTGACTAGTTCTCACTGATTTTCATGCAAAATTCAGTTGTTTTGTTTATCTAGTGCCTTAAACAATGGACATCCCCAAAAGCATTTTACACAAATATATTAAAGCAGTAATTAGGATGAAAAATATTGCAGATTTACATGTACAGCATTTAAGTCACTATCAGTGAATACATTCTTATACTGGTTCATCTGGACATGAACTAAGTATATCATTAGTCAAAATCAGTGGGTAGGTGTTGTGCATGCGGGGTTTTGTTGTTGTTGTTGTTAGTTTGGGGTTCTTTTTAGCATGTGTGTAAAACATAGTGTTAAGCTAATCTATGTACTGCCGAAAAAGGTAGGTTTTCAGCCGTCATTTGAAGACACCTAGTGACTCAGCTGAAGTTCATTCCACCACCTTGGAGCCAGAGCAGAGAAGAGTTTAGATGCATTTTCCACCTTGTGCCTTGGTAGAGGGAGGGACTAGTCTAGAAGTGCTAGAGGATCTGAGAGAATACGGTGCAGTGTGGGGTGTGATAAGTGCTTTGAGGTAGGAGGGGGCAGGTCCATTTTTGGCTTTGTAGGCAAGCATTAGTGTTTTGAATCTAATGTGAGCAGCTACAGGAAGCCAGTGGAGAGATTGTAGCAATGGAGTGGTGTGGAAAATTTGGGAAGGTTGAAAAAAGCCATGCAGCTGCATTCTGGATCAGTTGCAGAGGTCGAATTGTGCTCAAAGGTAGACCTACCAGGAGTGAGTTGCAATAGTCTAGTCTTGAGATGATAAGGGACTGAACAAGTATCTGAGTGGCCTTAGTGGAAAGAAATGGATGAATCCTTCGGATGTTAAAGAGGAGAAATCGACATGACCGAGAGAGATTAATTATATGAGAAGAGGACAGGCAATTGTCCATGGTTACTCCAAGGCTTCGTGCAGTGACTGAAGGAGAAATAGCAGAGTTGTCCAAGGAGATTGCAAGATCTTGATGTGGGGATGAGTCAGCTGGGATGAACAGCAATTCAGTCTTGCTGGGATCAAGCTTCAGCTGGTGAGCTGCCATCCATGAGGAGATACTTGCCAGACATGCAGAGATCCGTGCAGAAACCTCAGTGTCTGAGGGAGGAAAAGAGAGAACAAGTTGAGTGTCATCTGGACATGGGGGGAACCCATGGGAACGCCAGTGTAAAGTCGGTGTGGAGAAGATGTGGATCCCCTTCATGTAACCTGATATGAGCGACCTTTCAGGTAGGAAGCAAACCATTGCCATGCTGAACCTCTAATATCTAGACTCCTAAGGATGGACCAGAGAGTCCATGGTTGACCGTGTGAAATGCTGCTGAAAGGTCAAGGAGAATGAGGACTGATGACATCTTGGCTGATCTTGCAGCATGTATCTTCTCTGTGACAGCCAAGAGTGCTGTCTTTGTGGAATGTGCTGCTTTGAAGCCAGATTGATTAGGGTCAAGGAGGTTATTCTGCCAAAGATAGAAAGACATTTGGTTATAAATAGTGTGTTCAAGAATTTTAGAAAAGAAAGAAAGAGTAATACCGGTATGTAGTTGCTGATGTCTGATGGATCCAGAGAGGGTTTCTTTAAGATCGGTAGAACCCTGGCTCTTTAAACGCTGTTGGTACATGACCAGATGATATAGAGATATTGATGATAGTGGAGGTAAAGGGGAGAAGGTCTTGAGAGATAGTCTGGAGTATTGTGGAAGCGATTCGATCCAGTGAGCAGGTGGTAGGATTGCATGATGAGACATGCTGGGTGTCTTCACTTGTGAGGAAAACTGTGTAAGGGAAGGGGAGGTGGACTCTATGCTGTGTAGTATAGGAGATGGGATGAGAGTGAATGTCTGACAGATTTGTTTAATCTTCCCATCAAAGAAGTCGGCAAAGTCTTCAGCGGTCGGGGCGGATGGGGGAGGTGGAGCAGATGGATTGAGTAAGGATGAAATGATGTTGTAGAGTTTGTGCGGGTCTTGTGCAGCAGTCTCCAACTTTTCCTTGTAGAAGGCTGTCTTAGCAGAAGTCACATCAGATGAAAATGTGAATAGTAGATCATGTAGGAAGCCAGATCTGATTCAAGTTGAGATTTCTTCCACTTTCTCTCAGCTACTCTGAGTTGTCTATGATTGCTTCGCAGCACCTCCTGGAACCAAGGAGCAGGGCAAGAAGTCTTCTTGGATTTTGTAGATAGTGGGCAGAGGTGATCCGTAGATGCAGAGAGTGAAGAGTGAAGTGTCAGTAGCAGATTCTAATGTTAGGAAAGAAAAGGTGACTGGGTTAGGAAGATAAGATAAAGTACAGGAAGCAACAGATGATGGAGATGCGGTGTGTAGGTTTTGCTGAGTGAGGGAAGAAAGCTGAAAGCTGGTATTAGATAGAATAGGTAAGGTGATAGTAAAGTAAACTAAGTGGTGGTCAGAGATTTGAAGTGAGGTGGCAATAATGACTGTTACTGGGGAGGGATGACTGAAAACAAGATCTAGGAGATTACTTCTTTTGTGTGTGGGAAAGAAGTTGTTGAAAGTTAAAGAAAAGGTATAAAGAAGAGGGAGAAGGCAAGAGGACTGGAGCATGTCAGAGGGGAGATTGAAGTCTCTTGTTTGGAGAGGAGACTTTTACTGCATGAAGCTCAAAGGAGGCCAAGATGAGACAGAGCAAGTGGTGTGAAGCACCAACTCCAAGATAGGAGCAGACCTGTACCACCATCTCTGCCAGTTACTCGTGGAGTATGAGAGAATGCATAAGCAGAGGAAAGAGCTGCTGGGGTAGCAGAGTTGTGTGGGGAAATCCAGGTTTCAGTTAGTGCAAGAAAGTCAAGAGAGTAGTGAGAAGCAATGGCAGAGGTAAACTCAGCCTTCTTTACAGCAGATTGACAGTTCCAGGGCCACCTGCCACACTCGTTTGAGACTAGGACAGCAGTGGAGGGGAGATAAGGTTGCAGAGAGTACTACTTCTGGCTTGTTTGTAAGATCTTCTGGGCCTAAGAGAAGTGAGAATAGTAATGGGTTTAAGGCACATGACTGCAATCTGCAATCTGGTAAACCTGATAGGCCTACAAAGGCAAGAATACTAATAAATTACCACCTTATTCAAAGTACTTTGATTTGTGCTGCTAACCAATGATACCTTCAATATATACTTTCTGGGTCTTGCCCCCAGTTCACACCTTAAGAAAGCCCAAAACTGCTTGTACTATTATTTTGGATATTAAATTTAAAAAAAACATTTAAAAAACTTTTTTATTTTTACTTTACATTACATTTTTCATAGACATTCACTGTATTTTTTATGAATCTTGAACATTTCTTCTTTTATCTAATACAGTCCTGAACACTCATCTGAATTGAATCAGCCCGAATAATAGTATTTGTAGAGTTAATGCAATAGTGATCTATGGGAGGTGGAAAATGGATAAGTCAGCAGACTGTCGTTTCTACCTTGAGTTTGAGAACCCCTGAACATTAGCATCCATCCATTACCTGGACCTTTTACCTGTGAGGGTCATGGGAGATGCTGGGGCCAATTCCAGCTGACTTCAGGTGAGACACAGGGTACACGCTGAACAGATTGCCAGGCTTTTGTAGAGCGAAAACAGACACAGTCATCCACAGTCACATTCATACCTATGGGTTTGAGATTCATGTATGAACCTTCTTGCTGTTAGGTGACAGTACTAACCACTACACTATAAAGCTTACCCATAAACATTTCCTTATTTTACAAACATGGTGAGGAATGTTTTGCTATTTTCCTAATGTTAACTGGATTTAACCACATTAGTCTATTTACTGTGCTAATGCCATGTGAGACTAGCATCAATTACAGAAGTCAATATAAGATGTCTAGGCAGTAACTCAAATTCTATCTACTGCTAAATATTGGTTATTTTTACATTGACATTTCATGACATTTAAATTATTTCTTGGACAAACTACATAGCCATACATGTTGTAACCAAATGCTCACTGATGCTTATCACATATAACAGTTTTAGATAAACAATAAAGGTTACTTTTCATGTGACATTTTAACAATATGTTAAACGCTTAAAGTTAAACACTTTAAAATACTTTTTTTTTTAAATTTCAGAACTTCTTGAGCATATTTAAAAAGTATTATAATTTTATTAAAGTACATTTAAATCTGGAAATCTCCATGAGATTTTTACACATGATATATGCCAGGGGTTTTGGGGACACACTGAAGGTTAAATCAGAATGTCAAGGCATACCAAAATTATTAACTATTGGTTATCGATTATGAAAATGTCAAACAGATTATGATTATCCATAATGCCAAAATAATCACCACAGGGCTCCCACATGTTCACGTACAGACAGACATATTGGTACAATGTTCCCAACAAAAAAATCTGATTTTAAGTATGGTGCTCTGCTTATGCAGCGCAAACCACAATTAAAGATAATAAACATACAGCAACATACTCGCTTTTCACTAAGTATGTATGCATGCACACATACACTCACACACAAACCCTTCTGTGGTCAGACTACACAAACCATGGACGCCACGTTCCTCTGGACTAAAAAGGAAAGGCGGTTTTCTTACATTTCCATGTGGTATGTAGTAAAACGCTGAATAAGTTTAAAAGCACGTTGTTACACAGCGCTTATGCTCTGCCCACAGAGCATGCAAAGCTCACCTGCCTCTGTAATCATTAAAATATGTCAAAATAAACTATAAGAATCTTTTTCTAGACTATTCTAGAATAAAACATTCACTTCTTAGTGACATTCACTGAGCCTGAGGTAAATAAATGTTCATTTCTCTCTGTTGCCGTCAGGGAAACGTTTCCGTTCCTTGAAAGCAAACACTGAGCGAATGAGGAGGAGCTTCTTCCCGCAGGCCGTTCGGGCCCTGAACCAGAACACTGGTACCTGGACATTGTAGACTCTACCCTACACATAAACATTGCATTCCACCTCAGCTGATTGTTGCACACAGACACTTGACACTTTACACTTTACAGACACTTGACACCTTTGCACACAGACACTTTACGCTTTGCAGACAATATTACTTGTAAAATCACCACTGCATTTATATCTCATTATATTGCATTTATATTGCATTTATATTTCATTATATATATTTTTTGTATCCTATATTTTATTTTATATTATATCTTATATATTTTATTTTATTTTCTATTTTGCATTTTTATATTTATATCGACCATTAACTATAAAGTCCTTTAAATAGTTATAGTAATTGTTATTGTTCCTTTCTCCTTGATATTGATAGCTTATTCTTCAAGTTTTAGGACAGTCGTACTCAGCATTTCACTACATATTGTACTGTGTATAAATTTGTATGTGACAAATAAATTCGAATTTGAATTAACCAGGGATAGTGAACAATCTGATTACGCCAGTCCTGTGTAGTATATATTAATCATGTAAAGACACTCACTCACCTCCTCTGACTTACTCATTTGCAAAGCCGTTTACTCCTACTCATACAACTTTGCGGGAGGCTGGACCCTCTCTTAGACGACACTGGGCGAAGGTGGAGTACACCCTGAACAGCTCGCCAGACCATCACAGGGCCAACACTCACACAACCATTCACACTCACACCTAAGGGCAATTTGGAGCAACCAGTTATCCTAACATACATGTCTGAACTGTGGGAGGAAACTGGGGTACCTGGAGGAAACCCACACAAGCACGGACAGCACATGCAAACACCACACATAAACTCCTGACCCCAGCACTTGAACTGAGGATCTTCTTCCTGTGAGCCAGATGTGCTAACCACTATGCCACCATGTATATTCATAAATCCTTTTTTGTTTGTTTGTTTGTTTGTTTACTTGGTTAGAAATGCACTAACCAGTGAAAACATTCTAATTAACTATGCATTATTAAGTATTTGTGATTCTAGAGCATATGGATTCAGCAAAGGGTCTCTACTAGATAACACAAGGGAAGCATATGAAATAGACCCTCATAAACTTAGCTATAGTGTGAGAAGCAGTGTGTCTCCACAAAGACATCTATGTCCTTTACCTCCGATCCTGGAAGCATAGTAAGAATCCATCACATGCACCAATAACACAGCTGGCTAACAGAATCCAGACTCCCAGTAGGTTTGCTGGTTGCTTTCAAAAACTAGAGCAGCAGAGTGCTGTCAGGCATGAGCCTGCATATCCCACATCCTTCACTCTTTCCTACTCTAATTACTTCCGCCTCCAACATGGTGGCACTCTGCTGAGAATGTGCAGATATCACTTCAATTCATTCTTCTATCACTGGTAAATTGATACCGGAATCCAAGGGGCCCTGCGGATGTGGAATTCGATAGAGGTGATCTAAGTGGCTGAGATCAGATATGATGAACTGTAATCCCCTTGGCACCAGCTCAGCTGTGGGTAATACTGTCTTGCTCTAGCTATATTGCTCATTACAGAAAAGGACATGAGCTGCAATGGTAATCTGTATATAGGACGAAGTTCACAGAGCTTCATGAATGACCATGAGCATCTAGGCTGCTCTGTCTTACATGGCTGTAATCTGGATAATTTATGGCACTCTCATAGATCACCATCAGCTGAGCAGGGCTGCAGTGCAGGTCTGTCAAAAGTGAACATTGAGGCTATACTGCAGTACTCCAACACACTCCTTCTCTGGTTTCAGATCCTGACAAATACATCAATCCAGGCTTAAGTACCCAATTACCATAAGCGATGTAAGGGGCATATACATGGCGAACCCACTCTAGAGTAAAATCTAATGGTGGAAAATACTTGAGGTTATAATTCTAAAGTCATGGTTAGTAGGGTTTTTCACGAAGCTACAAGAGCTTGAGGGAAAAAAACTGCTAGTGTAGTATCAGTAGAAAAAAGGTTCCTTATTATAGCATTTAAAGTTGTGCTGCTTTTTTGGTACAGTGTCTTCTGTCAAATTGCAAAAGGTGTGATTTCCTGGTATAGTCTGAAAGCACGTTGCACACTATCTGCACCACAAAGCAGAACATTCTTCCTAGGACATTCTTTCCACATGTAAAATAAGGTTTCATTAATTATACATGTTTGCTCCAACACACGTTCCACATGTTTCCCTTTCAGTGCATTAATATTTCAGCCTCGGCTGCCCTAGCTGCACCATCACCGTGTCTAAAATCTCTGCTCCCATGAATCACTATGTGACATTAAGGAAGCCTAAGATGGCCTTCAGTGCCTCTTAGTGCAACCAAATATTGGGCCACGTCAACCCCTCTACCTCCCACTACACTGTAAAGGTTCAGGCATACAGCACAATGAAATGTCACTGACAAACAGGACCATGTTTGCGAGGAACCTCTGTCTAACCTGAATAAAGATAGTCACTGGTAGTCTTGTACCCTGCATGGCCAAATGCAGTCTTCAAATCTAATTCAATGCTGGAATTAAAATATTTTGGGTCATGCTTGGCTTGGAGATATCACTACCATGCCAGAAAGCAAAATATTGCTGCCTTAAGGTCTGTCTCTCTTCCTATATCGCTTATCATTTTTGGTTGGTTGCTCAGGATCACATGACCGTCCTTTTGCTGGTATCTGGGGAGAGCAGTGTGTTGCTGGCAGCCGAGCCAAAGCCCAGATGACCTCCCCTGGGTCCAGCCTAAAAGGATTTTTGTTTTTCATCTCTAATCCTAATGTTTAAGCATGTGCGACACTGAGACTGCTGATGCTGACGCTGCTACAGCTGACGTGAACAGTGGGCATGCTCCAGGTTAGCACATCAAATCGGCACTGTGTTCGCCTTCACTCCTTTCTCCTGAAAAGCCTTTTGTGTGATTGATTCGACTGCTATTTCCTCGTTGTATATTTTGCCAAGGTTTTAGCTTTCCGTATTCACTCCATCTCTCACAGTTTTGTCCTCGCATGCTTTCATTTCTGACAAAAACCCATTCTATCACACTACCTTCTGACTCTTACCATTCTAACATAGAAGGTGTGTGTGGAATAACAATGATGAGTCAGTTTGTGTGCTGCTCCCCCAATTTCACCGGCAGACAGCAAACTGCTTTTTGCCTCCTCACCTCTCATACAGGAAGCAATGAGGCTGTGCACAGAGCAAGTGCACAAAACAGAAACACAGAAACAGGACGCAAGGGGCCACTTACATACACAGGGTGCACAGACAGGCAATTTAAAAGAGAGAGGGAGATAAGGACAGCTAAAAAGAAGAGTGAAATAGCTAAACAGGAGAAGAAGGTTGAGTTTCCTTTGAGAAGAAGGTGAATTTCAGTACAGCTGAACTGAAGGCAAAAGAGGTTCTTAAATTGCAATGCTTTTCGGAATAGATGGCTGTGAACCCTGCTGCAGAACAAATAGAGATTAATAGAGACATGCCATGTGTGATGGGATCTGTTTGACTGATATTAAAATGTTGTTAGTCTCACTGATCCAATTCTTTCTGCTGGAGTACAAGCACACCCTCTCTCAATGTCTTATCATACAAATCTCACCTAAAGATGGATGTTCGTGCATCTGGTCACTACAGGCCATTTCATCATGCACCTGCCCAGAAGATAGTGTATGCAGACTCTGGCTAGAGTGGAATAGATTGCATTAAACTGTGATAGATTACCTTACACGATATGTCATGAAGAAATTAAAATCTATTTTACAGGCAGTCAAATCTCATTCTTTTATTGCCACTGAGGATGAACTTGAAAACGTCACACATTTCTAACAGCTATCATAGCATGCAAAGGTCATGTGGAGAGTGTGCTCACAATATCACTAGCCCTAGGGGCACCTTCCAGTCCTGGAAACATTTGAAGCTTTAGTCATAAAGACCTCAGTTCTGTAACCATTGCTATCACCATCATGCCCGAGGATGTGACCAAGAATGTTGTCAACTCATAAATGAATGAGACCCATGAAAATTGTGTAGGCTTTCAACCCTAACCCATAACTACGCCCACCACCACCCCTCCAGTCCTGGTTCATGGCTGGTTCAGTATTTTCCCTTAAGTACACTACGTCCAGCATGTAGGCTGCATCACTGACATGGCAAATAGGACATAATGATCATGTTAATGAATATAAACAAAGGATCTGAACCACAGTGTGTATTTCACATGGAGTATGAATTCATATTTAGTGTTTCGCATAAAATATGTAATTAAATTACTGTTGGCTTGCACTTTATCACTGGTAGACATAAAAGCTGCTTTCACATTTGGTAGTCCATTTTCAAGTAAAATTTATGTTGGCTCATTTGCTATTTGGTTTATTTTTTATTATAATTTTTTTGTTTGTTTGTTTTTTTACTGCATTTACTTGAACACACTAAAATGAAAAGAAAATGCTGGCTAAGGAATGTGTGGAGCTGAAAATGCATGCAAAAAATCTCTTTAAATGCTATGCAATCACATTTATTCTTTTTTGCAGCATCTGAGTCAAAGCAAAAATGTTATACTTGTAGTTGTTTTTTATTTTGCTTTTATTTTGTTGTTAGTTTGACACCCTGAATATTACATAGGAAAATCACTCAAATGAATTTAATGCCGCTTAGCCGGACACTGGATGTAGGTCGAGGTTGTGTTAATAATTCCCTTCTAGAATACTGTTTTGTGTGTGTGTGTGTGTGTGTGTGTGTGTGTGTGTGTGTGTGTGTGTGTGTGTGTGTGTGTGTGGGGTGTGTGTGTGCGTGCAGCATGCGTGTGTGACAATAACTATATATTACTATATATAATAACTATATAAGCACCATAAACATCTAATTAAAGTAAATCTGAAACAAATTGTTTTTGAGGGTTTATGTAGACTCTATTGAATATGGTGCCTGTTAAGGGATCAGATTGTAAAAAAAATTTTCATATGGAAAGAAATTATATCGAAGAATTTGTCACCCCAAATCCAGACCATGCCAGGAAAAAAGTCACTAAGGTTGGGCTAAATATGTCATGTATTTTACATTTCAAGTTGCAGAATAACAGTTTTTGCATCAAAACCCATGATACCCATTTAAATGATTTACTAATCATGAACTTAGAGAGATGTGTACTGTTTAAATGAAATCACATCTCTCTAAGTTCATGATTAGTAAATCATTTAAATGGGTATCATGAACTTAGAGAGATGTGTACTGTTTAAATGAAATCACATCTCTCTAAGTTCATGATTAGAGAGATGTGTACT
>JAQMYF010000021.1:29867314-29886572 GCA_030014195.1 Neosilurus mollespiculum
CACACACACACACACACACACACACACACACACACACACACACACAGAGAGAGAGAGAGAGAGAGAGAGAGAGACAGGTCTGCTCTCAGCCCTTCTTTCCATGTGCAAATACACACAAAGAACACACATAAACTCTCATTCTTGCTTTAACTACTGGCTGCCTGACTCCCTCTCCACATGCAGAGGGTGCTCAATCATGCCCTCACTGCCACACAACTACTGAAAAATATTGGGAGAAATGTTATATGATTATTATAAGCATATTCACAGATTTCCTGACACTTAAACATAATGGACCTCTTCCCCCATTGTGGATTTTTAAAAAAGTCATAAATAATGTTCTTAACTAGTGCTTTTATATATTATTTAGCATTGAAATTTGCATTTACTATGCACTTTATTAGAAACATCTGTACACCTGCACATTCATACAGTTCAATCATGAACAATCAATAACTGTTCAATCATGCAATGAAAACATAACGGACAAAATTATGCAGATACAGATCAAGAGCTTAGTGTTCACACCGAACATCAGGATACAGAAAAGATGTTATTTTACTGGTTATTGGTGCCAGATGGCTGGTTTGAGTATATCAGAAATTGCTGATCTCCTGGGAATTATACAAACAACAGTCTTTATAATTTACTCAGAATTATGTCAAAAAACACAACAACATCCTGCTTTCAAAGGGTCTAGAGACTGAAACCCCTTGCTAATAAGATTAAGCAGACTGGTTTGAGCAGACAGAAAATTCATAATAATTCAAATATGACCTTTCAGCACCGAACCAGTTGGAAGTCACAATACCATATTTGAGCCATATCTTAGAACCATATATTAGCCAATTAATGTGTTAGTGGGTCAAAATAATCGATTTTCAGATTTTAGCATAAAATGCTACAAAAATTTTAGACTTGACAATTGGTCCTTTTTTTATTAGTTTGTTCCATTTATGCATCAATACCTGTATTTTATGAGGGAATACATGAACGATTTTTTTTTATCAGAAAATGCCACAAAATCATCAGCGTACACTGCAAGATGTTCAACCCACTATATCCTGTATCCTGCTTACTGAGGTTGGAATTCCTGCTCTTGAATTGTTTAAAACAAAAGTACATAATTCACACAGTACACCAATAAAAGAAATCTCTTTTCTTACCTCTTCGGTGTAAACAAACTTTCTTTGGTGTAAACAAACTCTCTGCCCTGTGGCGCACACTTACAGATGCTCCCTTTTACATGGAGGCTCGTTGCAAGATTGCTTAATTTAAAAATTGCAGCTTCATCAGATTTAAATGATTTACTTGGTGACAAGTCATGAAAAGATGATGAAGAAAGTGTGTGTTCAGTGTTTGATGAAAGAGAGCACATTTTAGGGGATGAATCTGATTCAATTTCGTGCATTTTATATCGGTGATGAAGAACAAACCTGGTCTTTACTTTCACTTTTGACTGGATGAAACAGACTAAACTGAAAATGTTCCAAGTGAAATGTATTCATGAAACTTTGCTATAGATGAATGAATCTAAGTTTTAGCTGTTTGGGTCACAAAAAAGAACATTTGTAAGGTGCAGAAGGAACAGATTCTGGAAGATTGCTTGATGCCATTTATAAAACATTGTAGAGGAAATGTGATGGGCTGGGGGTGCTTTGGTTATGTCGAAGAGTTGTACAGGGTAAAAGTAATCTTGAACAAAGAAAGCTATTACTCCATTTTGCAATGCCATATTAGAATTTTTTGCTGCTTAAGAGTTAATTAAAAAACTTTAAATGTATTTTGATCGATTTTTTTAGTTTTTCCTTAGCCCTTGTAGTTCAACGTTCATTTGCCCATATCTCAGTCCAATTTTTTTGGCCTATAAGAAAAACAATATGCATCATTTAAGAATTTATTTTATGTTCTTTTTTTAAATTGACCTATTTAAATTTAATTCCAAATGAACAATACATCAAATCCTTTGGATACAATAATGGAAGACCACATCAGGTTCCATTCCTGTCAGCTATGAACAAGAATCTGAGGCTTTCATGAGCACAGGCTCAGCGAAACTCTATTGGTTATTATAATTACTCTTGGAAATATCCATCCCTCCATCAGTCCATTTGCTTAGCTGCTTAATCCTATTCGGGTTTTTGGCAGAGACTGAAGCTTGTCTCAGCTGTCTCTGGGCATAGGTGGAGTGCACCCTGAACAGCTTGTTAGTACATTGCAGCACCAGCACACACACACACACACACACACACACACACACACACACAAATCCACTGTCACTCACACTCACTCCTACTAGGGGCAATTTGGAACAGCTAATTAGCCTAATGTACATGTCCTTTGATTGTGGGAGAAAACCAGAGTACTCAGAGGAAACCCACACAAGCATGGAGAGAACATGCAAACCACCATATATGGGAGCATGGGGCTCAAACCCAGAACTTTCTTGCTGTGAGAATAACATGCTAACCCTTATGCCACCATGCAGCCCTCTGGGTTTCTGGGTATATGAGTCAAACAGTGTTTGACCCATATACATGATATAAGTGTGAATCCAGGAACAATGTTTGTGTGTCATAAATCTTGCACATTAAAAATATTCCATTATTTAGTATCTAGTCACAGGACCAACACCGCCATCTATCTATTAAACAAGTGTGAACTTGTTAGTTTGTTTATTTTACATTACAGTTAGCAGACTTGAAGCAGAGGACTATGTGGGATACCTTAGGGATTAAAACAGCATGGCCCATCAAAGCTTTGAAACATGCAACCCTGGTCTTTCAGTTGTTTTCCTTCTTTTGTTTGTTCATTCTCATGGAGATAAAATGAAGGCTGCATTTCCTCTTCCATCTGGTATCTATCAGACATGAAACAACATTTTAAAAGTTGACCTTAGGGGAATACAACAACAACAACAACAACAACAACAACAACAACAACAACAATAATAATAATAATAATAATAATAATAATATTAATAAAAATAGCTACAAAGGGCTCACATGTACAAGAGCTGAAGGAAAGATTGCAAAACAAAAGGTATTGTAGAAAAATCAAAGAGTGTACTCAGAGAATATGAACAGTAAATGGAATCATCAGCAAAAATAAAAAAGGAAGAAAACAAATAAAATTCAATGATACCATAAAAGACTTGCACTTTAAGTTTGGCTTAGAGATCAGTGGGCACATTCCCTATGGAAGGAGCACCTTGAAACTGTGGGTCCATGAAGCAAAGTAAAAGCTGTGTATCAGTAAGCCAGTGAACTCAGAGCTTTAATTATGGATTCAAGCCTGAATGCTAATCATCTAAGAATTAACCCAACTGTACTCTTGACCGTACACCAATTTCAACTTATTAAATTATACATTATTCTCTATAAGGCAGTTCTCTAAAATACACATAGTAAAAACAAACAACAATGCCTCATGACTGATTATAAAATTGAATGATTGGGCTAAAAATAACTTTATTTTATTTTTTGTCATTTACAGTGGCTATAGAAAAGAATCACCCCCTTATTCATATTGTATTGCTTTGCAGCCTCAGAATACACACACACACACACACACACACACACACACACACACATGATACAAAAAAATATTTTCCAGCTGTATTACTTATTGCATCTTATAACAGCCAAGTAAAAGATGTAATAGCAACAGTATAGAAACCAAACAAACAGAGTCACTGAGATATTTAAAGGAGCACCCCCTATGAGTCAGTACTTTGACAAAACCAGCTTTTACTTTGATTATAGCCATGATTACTAGGATTATTACCATTGGTGGACTGTAATCTTCAAGTCATTACACAGATTTTTAGTAGGGTTTAAGTCTGAGCTCAGACCAGGCCATGCAAATACATTTATTTTCATCTCCTTCAGCCACTGTGTGGTCAACTTTGCTGTGTGTTTAGGGTCACTGTCAAGTTGGAAGGTGAACATTTTTCTCATTGATGACTTTTTGGGGGACGACAGCAGTTTTTCCTCAGGAATTTAACATTATTTTACCCCATCCATTTTTCCTTCTATATTGACAAGTGCTCCTGCTGCAGAGACAGATCCTGTGAGTTTCATCCTCACTCTACCATCCAGTTTGGATGAACGGACTGATCTGGGAAGGATTCTAGTAATACCAAATGCATGTCACTTCTTGATTACTGATTTACTGTGTTCCTAGGGATTAATAAAGCCTTTGATTTTTTTTTTGTCCATCTCCTGAATTGTGCCTGCTAAAAATTTGAGAGTTCCTTGCAACCACATAGTTGATTGTTTGCTTTCAATTCCTCTTCCAACCACTGAAATGATCTAGGAATAGCTGGCATTATGCTACCATCTTCCACTTGGATGTCATAGGTTGCATTAAATAGTTATAGCTGAATTTATTTTTCATTTTTGTCTTCATTTCAGGTTGCAGTCGCAGCAAGCCTAATATTTTGTAGTGGGTGTTTCTTTTCTTTACTGACTGTAAATTCTTTTTGAAAAATCAATAATAAGGAAAGTAATCCACTTTTTGCATGTTGATTAAAAAAAAAAAACACCTATTAAATGAACTGAAGACTTGTTATTAATGGGTTAGAATGGGTTATAATACTGGCTTAAATAAATGACTGTAATGATTTATTGCATTTGTAAATCTTTATTTCCTGGAATAAAATCATTCCAAGCCTCACTTTTAGTATATAAAAATTCACTCTAAAATGCAGCTTAGTGATAAAACTAGTGTTTTATCTCTATAAACGAACAAAGGTACTTTCCTTATCAGATTTCCAGCTCATCTCACAGCTACTGGATAGACAAGTTAAATGAGCGGATTTAATTAACTCACAACCAGTGTGTTGTTTACTAAGTTATGCTTGCTCAAGCTCATGTTTACGACTATAAATGTATGCTAATAGATAGTTTGTGTTGACATGACCAAAAACTTTTTTTTTTTCTAAAATTGAAAATGTGGGTGGCACGGTGGCACAGTGGTTAGAATGTCTGTAGAAGCAAGAAGGTTCCAAGTTCGATTCCCATGCTTGGGGCGTTTCTGTGTGGAGTTTGCATGATCTGCCCATACGTATGTGGGTTTCCTCCGGGTACTCCGGTTTCCTTCCACAGTCCAAAAACATGCACAGTAGACTAATTGGCTGTTCCAAATCGCCCCTAGGTGTGAGACCTAGTGTAATTTGTTGTGTGTGTGTTGGCCCTGCAATGGCCTGGTGAGCTGTTCAGGATGTTCCCCGCCCTCGCCCAGAGTCAGCTGAGATGGGCGCCAGCCTCCCCATGACCCTAATTAGGATTAAACATCTTAGAAAATGAATGAATAAATGTCTTGAGGTATTTTTTTTCTCAAAAAACTTTATTACATTACCCCCTGAACATATTTGAATGGCGTGTACCATTTTCTTTCTTCTGCTATATACATAAAAAAACAAACAAACACACATTTGAGATCAAAAGAAGAATATACAACATTAGATCATAATTTCAGTTTTTATATTCTGATATTATTGGATGTGTGAAAGTTGTATCATGGCATCTTTAGGGGCAGACGACCTGATTGTAGGTGAGCAAAAAAATATTTAGGCAGTGCTTAAAAGTGGAGCTCCGAAAATGATTGCACTTATTTTCAGCAAAGACAGAGCCATAATATAACTTATTGTCCCTTCAGTGGTATTCGAAAAGTGATTTCTTTTCAAGAAGAAAGAATATTGACTAAATATAAACATTTTCTGCGAAGTTTAAGTGCACTCAGTCCCATCAGAGATATATTTTCCTGCCATTTTCTTCATTTATTCAGTTGCCTGTGTGGGCATGTGAACATGGATGCATCAACAAAATCGATCTTGTGGCTTTATGACATTTGCATGAGCATGGAGCTCAGTGGAACAGATACAGATTGTTTGCTTAACTGAAAGAAGCTGGCAACCTCCTTTTCTCTTCAGATGCTTTGAATTGTTTGCTTTGGTATGACAATTTTATTTCTGCTCTTGAAGTCTTCTTCGAATTTTGGATTGTGATACCTTCACTCATTCCTACTCTGAAGGTTGTTGGTGATTTCACTGACTTATTTTTGTAAGTTGTTCTTGCTATTTTTTTCTTTACAATTCTCACAATATTTCAATGATCAACTACTGCAGTTTTCCTTGTTTGCTTCTGTTCCTCTGTTATTCAGGACATTCCAAACTGATGTATAGGCTATGCACAATGCTTGCATCATGGCTCTGATCAATTTTACCTCTTTTCTTAGTTTCAAAATGAATTGCTTTTCTCCCATAGATAGCTCTTCATGTTAGTTTATCCTTTTCAACAACAAATGCAATCATTTGCAACCCAGAGCTCAGTCCAAGAGTAAACATTCGTACCTGTTAATTATTTATGCAATCAATCGAACAGGGAACACCTGCACAACAAAGTACCCCTGCCAGTCATGATGTCTTTGATCGCTTGAAAAATAGATGGATTCAAACAAAAGGTACCTTGTTCTAAGTTGACTAACAGGTCTAAATGTAACTAAAGATGAAATTCTGATCTATTGTGCCATATTCATAGTTTTCAAGCCCACATTGTACAGCAAAAGCAAAAGAATTGGCTGAGCTGTTCCAGTACTTTCAGAGGAGACTATATGTTGTCTTTTACGTGTTTTCAGAAAACACGTAAAAGACAACATATTTGTTTTTGGTGGTATTGTTACCTTTTTTCTACAGAAATTACAACTCCAAAAAAGGTGGGAGGCTCTGTAAAATGTAAATAAAAACAGAATGCAATGATTTGCAAAACCTATATTTTAACCTATATTTTATTCACAGAAAGGCATTAAACAAAAAATCAAATATTAAGTGAAAAAAAGTAAAAAAAAAGACCTTGAAAGTTGTCCAAAAAAAGCAAGGCAACAAAAGGCTGTAAAAGTAAGTGGTACTAAAATGAAACAGCTGGAGGAACATTTTGCAACTGGTTAATTGGCAGCAGGTCAGTAAAATGATTGGGTATAAAAGGGGCATTTTAGAGAGGCATAGTGTTTCAGAAGTAAAGATGGACAGAGGTTCACCAAGATGCAAACCCTCATTTACAAATTGTGGAACAATTTCAGAATAATATTCTTTAATGCAAAATGCATGTATATCATCAAAGGATCCAGAGAATCTGGAGAAATATATTTGTGAAGTGGACAAAGGTTGAAAATCAAGTCAAGGCCTTGTTTGGACAGGAACATTTGTTGCACTAAAACCTGTATATAGTACCTTTCTACATTAATGGTACCGTTCTAAATGTGCAAGTTGAAAATTCCATAGGCAAAAATACACCTTCATATAATCAGATATGTGGGCTTTAGAAATTGAGCTCTCATAAAAAGGCTCTTTAGTTGGGAGGACGTCCATGATTTCCAAAAAAAATTCCAACATTTGATTTGTCTGACCACACTCAACTTTGGCTCGTGGAAGACAGCTGTGTTTTTGGATCATGTTTGAATATTGTTTCTTCCTTGCATAATAGAGCATTAAAATGATTTTGTGTATGGCTGGTACTCATGGTCATAGACAAATGATTTCTGGAAATGTTCCTGAGCCAATGCAGTGATTTCCATGACAGAATCATAGCTGTTGCTAATGCAATGTTTTAAATGAGGGCTCCAAGATCACAGGCATCCAGCATTGATTTTCAGCCGTGTTTTCTGGGCACAAAGATTTCTTTAGATTCTCCGAATAGTGTGATGATATTTTAAATTTTGACTGTGAAATTTAAGACTGTGCTTCTTTTCCTTTTATGCCCAATCATGTTACTGACCTGTTGCCAATTAACCAAATTATTTAAGAAATATTCTGCTAGCTTTTTGTTGTTGGTACCACATACTTTGCCAGCAATTTGTTGCCTCCGTCCCAACTTTTTTAAGACTTGTTGCTGCTATCAAATTCAAAATGAGTAAATATTGTTCCTGGAATAGTAAAATGCCTGGTGCACATCAGCTGATAATTTATAGAGCATGAGGCAGCCAGTGAGAGCAGAGTTTTTTTTCCAAGCAGAAATTTTACAGACAGGTGTGGGAATATGAGAAAATGTTACAAAAAAAAATTGTATCAAGTTCATCATTTAACTGATGTAGCAGGGCTGGAAAGGAAATTGTTACTGATTATCGATTTGCGAACCGAAGAAAATAGATCACAAGATCATGAGAAAAATTAAGTTGTATATTTGAAGTTTTGGGAAAAAGATACATACGTATTGCCCCTGGATATATGTATGATTAATTTTGTTGCACATCGCATGGTTTTGTAACAGCTTCTTTATCTCAGTATATATTTTTGGATATTCTTTTTTCCCTGCAATAAATTTTTTTTTGTAAGCATTGAATGGAAAGAAAATAACTACAATATGACTGCGCTTGACTGCACTGATATCTCTTTGTATCAATCAAAGACTAAAGTAAAACAAAACCAAATCAGTCATCGCTGTGTTTTGTCCACAGGAGGAGGTTCAAGTGAATTGCTTTCTTGTCTTAGTGAATTAAAAATAGCCCGCTGTTAATTAGCATATGGTTGTAGAGCAGGCTACTTGTACATTTTGAATATTATTCAATGATATTTCAATGGTTGTGCTTTATTTCACCAAATACAAACAGTCATTATATTACTTTAAAAATGGAATTATTATTATTAATATTATTTTTTGGGATAAGGGGGTGGATGTGTTATTTTAACACTTAATAAACTGGGGAAAAAATGTGCCACCTGCTGGCAGACAGTATGCATGCTGATTTCCTTTGACATTCCATCTATCCATCAATCTACTATCTATATCGCTTATCGGTCACAGAGCAGCTAGAGCCAAACCCTATACCTTAATTCTTTTCTTCTATACACAGCTCACACCAACACCAGTTAAGTCTTTCACAAGCTAGCAGTCTAAATGGATAAGCATTTATTTGTTACTATTTAGTGTATACATATTTTGTACCATAGAACACACAGTGGAAATAACCAGGTTTTTTTTTTAGCGTGCCAGGGTTTTCCAAGTTAGGCACATTGTCATCCTGGCAGAACTTTTTATCCCACCTTTAAAAGCCCAACACCCATTTGTTTGTTTCTTTCTAACCCAGAGGTAGGACAGCCTTCAAAAGGAGAAGTGCTCCACTTCCTTTTCATTTCATTCCTAATTCAAGACCCTGGGCTCCCTTTAATGACAGGCCTGTGTTCATGTGGCTGCAGCAAGCTGTCACTCATAACCACCACATTCCCAGGCCAACTGCACATCATCTTAACTGCACATTACAGATTCTGTGAGGAATGTGATGGCTCACTATGACGTCTTTGATTGAGGGAACACTTTGAATTCACACTCTTTGATTAAGAACTTTACACACAAGAAGTAGCACACTGAACACAAGGGACTGAGAGTCCATTGAAATGGTCCCTGAAAATGTATACTGTATATATATTTTTGCTTTATATATATCTATATATAAATCTATGACAGGCCTGTGTTCATGTGGCTGCAGCAAGCTGTCACTCATAACCACCACATTCCCAGGCCAACTGCACATCATCTTAACTGCACATTACAGATTCTGTAAGGAATGTGATGGCTCACTATGACTATTATATCTATCTATCTATCTATCTATCTATCTATCTATCTATCTATATAGATAGATAGATAGATAGATAGATAGATAGATAGATAGATATAATAGTCATAGTGAGCCATCACATTCCTTACAGAATCTGTAATGTGCAGTTAAGATGATGTGCAGTTGGCCTGGGAATGTGGTGGTTATGAGTGACAGCTTGCTGCAGCCACATGAACACAGGCCTGTCATAGATTTATATATAGATATATATAAAGCAAAAATATATATACAGTATACATTTTCAGGGACCATTTCAATGGACTCTCAGTCCCTTGTGTTCAGTGTGCTACTTCTTGTGTGTAAAGTTCTTAATCAAAGAGTGTGAATTCAAAGTGTTCCCTCAATCAAAGACGTCATAGTGAGCCATCACATTCCTCACAGAATCTGTAATGTGCAGTTAAGATGATGTGCAGTTGGCCTGGGAATGTGGTGGTTATGAGTGACAGCTTGCTGCAGCCACATGAACACAGGCCTGTCATTAAAGGGAGCCCAGGGTCTTGAATTAGGAATGAAATGAAAAGGAAGTGGAGCACTTCTCCTTTTGAAGGCTGTCCTACCTCTGGGTTAGAAAGAAACAAACAAATGGGTGTTGGGCTTTTAAAGGTGGGATAAAAAGTTCTGCCAGGATGACAATGTGCCTAACTTGGAAAACCCTGGCACGCTAAAAAAAAAACCTGGTTATTTCCACTGTGTGTTCTATGGTACAAAATATGTATACACTAAATAGTAACAAATAAATGCTTATCCATTTAGACTGCTAGCTTGTGAAAGACTTAACTGGTGTTGGTGTGAGCTGTGTATAGAAGAAAAGAATTAAGGTATAGGGTTTGGCTCTAGCTGCTCTGTGACCGATAAGCGATATAGATAGTAGATTGATGGATAGATGGAATGTCAAAGGAAATCAGCATGCATACTGTCTGCCAGCAGGTGGCACATTTTTTCCCCAGTTTATTAAGTGTTAAAATAACACATCCACCCCCTTATCCCAAAAAATAATATTAATAATAATAATTCCATTTTTAAAGTAATATAATGACTGTTTGTATTTGGTGAAATAAAGCACAACCATTGAAATATCATTGAATAATATTCAAAATGTACAAGTAGCCTGCTCTACAACCATATGCTAATTAACAGCGGGCTATTTTTAATTCACTAAGACAAGAAAGCAATTCACTTGAACCTCCTCCTGTGGACAAAACACAGCGATGACTGATTTGGTTTTGTTTTACTTTAGTCTTTGATTGATACAAAGAGATATCAGTGCAGTCAAGCGCAGTCATATTGTAGTTATTTTCTTTCCATTCAATGCTTACAAAAAAAAATTTATTGCAGGGAAAAAAGAATATCCAAAAATATATACTGAGATAAAGAAGCTGTTACAAAACCATGCGATGTGCAACAAAATTAATCATACATATATCCAGGGGCAATACGTATGTATCTTTTTCCCAAAACTTCAAATATACAACTTAATTTTTCTCATGATCTTGTGATCTATTTTCTTCGGTTCGCAAATCGATAATCAGTAACAATTTCCTTTCCAGCCCTGCTACATCAGTTAAATGATGAACTTGATACAATTTTTTTTTGTAACATTTTCTCATATTCCCACACCTGTCTGTAAAATTTCTGCTTGGAAAAAAAACTCTGCTCTCACTGGCTGCCTCATGCTCTATAAATTATCAGCTGATGTGCACCAGGCATTTTACTATTCCAGGAACAATATTTACTCATTTTGAATTTGATAGCAGCAACAAGTCTTAAAAAAGTTGGGACGGAGGCAACAAATTGCTGGCAAAGTATGTGGTACCAACAACAAAAAGCTAGCAGAATATTTCTTAAATAATTTGGTTAATTGGCAACAGGTCAGTAACATGATTGGGCATAAAAGGAAAAGAAGCACAGTCTTAAATTTCACAGTCAAAATTTAAAATATCATCACACTATTCGGAGAATCTAAAGAAATCTTTGTGCCCAGAAAACACGGCTGAAAATCAATGCTGGATGCCTGTGATCTTGGAGCCCTCATTTAAAACATTGCATTAGCAACAGCTATGATTCTGTCATGGAAATCACTGCATTGGCTCAGGAACATTTCCAGAAATCATTTGTCTATGACCATGAGTACCAGCCATACACAAAATCATTTTAATGCTCTATTATGCAAGGAAGAAACAATATTCAAACATGATCCAAAAACACAGCTGTCTTCCACGAGCCAAAGTTGAGTGTGGTCAGACAAATCAAATGTTGGAATTTTTTTTGGAAATCATGGACGTCCTCCCAACTAAAGAGCCTTTTTATGAGAGCTCAATTTCTAAAGCCCACATATCTGATTATATGAAGGTGTATTTTTGCCTATGGAATTTTCAACTTGCACATTTAGAACGGTACCATTAATGTAGAAAGGTACTATATACAGGTTTTAGTGCAACAAATGTTCCTGTCCAAACAAGGCCTTGACTTGATTTTCAACCTTTGTCCACTTCACAAATATATTTCTCCAGATTCTCTGGATCCTTTGATGATATACATGCATTTTGCATTAAAGAATATTATTCTGAAATTGTTCCACAATTTGTAAATGAGGGTTTGCATCTTGGTGAACCTCTGTCCATCTTTACTTCTGAAACACTATGCCTCTCTAAAATGCCCCTTTTATACCCAATCATTTTACTGACCTGCTGCCAATTAACCAGTTGCAAAATGTTCCTCCAGCTGTTTCATTTTAGTACCACTTACTTTTACAGCCTTTTGTTGCCTTGCTTTTTTTGGACAACTTTCAAGGTCTTTTTTTTTACTTTTTTTCACTTAATATTTGATTTTTTGTTTAATGCCTTTCTGTGAATAAAATATAGGTTAAAATATAGGTTTTGCAAATCATTGCATTCTGTTTTTATTTACATTTTACAGAGCCTCCCACCTTTTTTGGAGTTGTAATTTCTGTAGAAAAAAGGTAACAATACCACCAAAAACAAATATGTTGTCTTTTACGTGTTTTCTGAAAACACGTAAAAGACAACATATAGTCTCCTCTGAAAGTACTGGAACAGCTCAGCCAATTCTTTTGCTTTTGCTGTACAATGTGGGCTTGAAAACTATGAATATGGCACAATAGATCAGAATTTCATCTTTAGTTACATTTAGACCTGTTAGTCAACTTAGAACAAGGTACCTTTTGTTTGAATCCATCTATTTTTCAAGCGATCAAAGACATCATGACTGGCAGGGGTACTTTGTTGTGCAGGTGTTCCCTGTTCGATTGATTGCATAAATAATTAACAGGTACGAATGTTTACTCTTGGACTGAGCTCTGGGTTGCAAATGATTGCATTTGTTGTTGAAAAGGATAAACTAACATGAAGAGCTATCTATGGGAGAAAAGCAATTCATTTTGAAACTAAGAAAAGAGGTAAAATTGATCAGAGCCATGATGCAAGCATTGTGCATAGCCTATACATCAGTTTGGAATGTCCTGAATAACAGAGGAACAGAAGCAAACAAGGAAAACTGCAGTAGTTGATCATTGAAATATTGTGAGAATTGTAAAGAAAAAAATAGCAAGAACAACTTACAAAAATAAGTCAGTGAAATCACCAACAACCTTCAGAGTAGGAATGAGTGAAGGTATCACAATCCAAAATTCGAAGAAGACTTCAAGAGCAGAAATAAAATTGTCATACCAAAGCAAACAATTCAAAGCATCTGAAGAGAAAAGGAGGTTGCCAGCTTCTTTCAGTTAAGCAAACAATCTGTATCTGTTCCACTGAGCTCCATGCTCATGCAAATGTCATAAAGCCACAAGATCGATTTTGTTGATGCATCCATGTTCACATGCCCACACAGGCAACTGAATAAATGAAGAAAATGGCAGGAAAATATATCTCTGATGGGACTGAGTGCACTTAAACTTCGCAGAAAATGTTTATATTTAGTCAATATTCTTTCTTCTTGAAAAGAAATCACTTTTCGAATACCACTGAAGGGACAATAAGTTATATTATGGCTCTGTCTTTGCTGAAAATAAGTGCAATCATTTTCGGAGCTCCACTTTTAAGCACTGCCTAAATATTTTTTTGCTCACCTACAATCAGGTCGTCTGCCCCTAAAGATGCCATGATACAACTTTCACACATCCAATAATATCAGAATATAAAAACTGAAATTATGATCTAATGTTGTATATTCTTCTTTTGATCTCAAATGTGTGTTTGTTTGTTTTTTTATGTATATAGCAGAAGAAAGAAAATGGTACACGCCATTCAAATATGTTCAGGGGGTAATGTAATAAAGTTTTTTGAGAAAAAAAATACCTCAAGACATTTATTCATTCATTTTCTAAGATGTTTAATCCTAATTAGGGTCATGGGGAGGCTGGCGCCCATCTCAGCTGACTCTGGGCGAGGGCGGGGAACATCCTGAACAGCTCACCAGGCCATTGCAGGGCCAACACACACACAACAAATTACACTAGGTCTCACACCTAGGGGCGATTTGGAACAGCCAATTAGTCTACTGTGCATGTTTTTGGACTGTGGAAGGAAACCGGAGTACCCGGAGGAAACCCACATACGTATGGGCAGATCATGCAAACTCCACACAGAAACGCCCCAAGCATGGGAATCGAACTTGGAACCTTCTTGCTTCTACAGACATTCTAACCACTGTGCCACCGTGCCACCCACATTTTCAATTTTAGAAAAAAAAAAAGTTTTTGGTCATGTCAACACAAACTATCTATTAGCATACATTTATAGTCGTAAACATGAGCTTGAGCAAGCATAACTTAGTAAACAACACACTGGTTGTGAGTTAATTAAATCCGCTCATTTAACTTGTCTATCCAGTAGCTGTGAGATGAGCTGGAAATCTGATAAGGAAAGTACCTTTGTTCGTTTATAGAGATAAAACACTAGTTTTATCACTAAGCTGCATTTTAGAGTGAATTTTTATATACTAAAAGTGAGGCTTGGAATGATTTTATTCCAGGAAATAAAGATTTACAAATGCAATAAATCATTACAGTCATTTATTTAAGCCAGTATTATAACCCATTCTAACCCATTAATAACAAGTCTTCAGTTCATTTAATAGGTGTTTTTTTTTTTTAATCAACATGCAAAAAGTGGATTACTTTCCTTATTATTGATTTTTCAAAAAGAATTTACAGTCAGTAAAGAAAAGAAACACCCACTACAAAATATTAGGCTTGCTGCGACTGCAACCTGAAATGAAGACAAAAATGAAAAATAAATTCAGCTATAACTATTTAATGCAACCTATGACATCCAAGTGGAAGATGGTAGCATAATGCCAGCTATTCCTAGATCATTTCAGTGGTTGGAAGAGGAATTGAAAGCAAACAATCAACTATGTGGTTGCAAGGAACTCTCAAATTTTTAGCAGGCACAATTCAGGAGATGGACAAAAAAAAAATCAAAGGCTTTATTAATCCCTAGGAACACAGTAAATCAGTAATCAAGAAGTGACATGCATTTGGTATTACTAGAATCCTTCCCAGATCAGTCCGTTCATCCAAACTGGATGGTAGAGTGAGGATGAAACTCACAGGATCTGTCTCTGCAGCAGGAGCACTTGTCAATATAGAAGGAAAAATGGATGGGGTAAAATAATGTTAAATTCCTGAGGAAAAACTGCTGTCGTCCCCCAAAAAGTCATCAATGAGAAAAATGTTCACCTTCCAACTTGACAGTGACCCTAAACACACAGCAAAGTTGACCACACAGTGGCTGAAGGAGATGAAAATAAATGTATTTGCATGGCCTGGTCTGAGCTCAGACTTAAACCCTACTAAAAATCTGTGTAATGACTTGAAGATTACAGTCCACCAATGGTAATAATCCTAGTAATCATGGCTATAATCAAAGTAAAAGCTGGTTTTGTCAAAGTACTGACTCATAGGGGGTGCTCCTTTAAATATCTCAGTGACTCTGTTTGTTTGGTTTCTATACTGTTGCTATTACATCTTTTACTTGGCTGTTATAAGATGCAATAAGTAATACAGCTGGAAAATATTTTTTTGTATCATGTGTGTGTGTGTGTGTGTGTGTGTGTGTGTGTGTGTGTATTCTGAGGCTGCAAAGCAATACAATATGAATAAGGGGGTGATTCTTTTCTATAGCCACTGTAAATGACAAAAAATAAAATAAAGTTATTTTTAGCCCAATCATTCAATTTTATAATCAGTCATGAGGCATTGTTGTTTGTTTTTACTATGTGTATTTTAGAGAACTGCCTTATAGAGAATAATGTATAATTTAATAAGTTGAAATTGGTGTACGGTCAAGAGTACAGTTGGGTTAATTCTTAGATGATTAGCATTCAGGCTTGAATCCATAATTAAAGCTCTGAGTTCACTGGCTTACTGATACACAGCTTTTACTTTGCTTCATGGACCCACAGTTTCAAGGTGCTCCTTCCATAGGGAATGTGCCCACTGATCTCTAAGCCAAACTTAAAGTGCAAGTCTTTTATGGTATCATTGAATTTTATTTGTTTTCTTCCTTTTTTATTTTTGCTGATGATTCCATTTACTGTTCATATTCTCTGAGTACACTCTTTGATTTTTCTACAATACCTTTTGTTTTGCAATCTTTCCTTCAGCTCTTGTACATGTGAGCCCTTTGTAGCTATTTTTATTAATATTATTATTATTATTATTATTATTATTATTGTTGTTGTTGTTGTTGTTGTTGTTGTTGTTGTTGTTGTTGTATTCCCCTAAGGTCAACTTTTAAAATGTTGTTTCATGTCTGATAGATACCAGATGGAAGAGGAAATGCAGCCTTCATTTTATCTCCATGAGAATGAACAAACAAAAGAAGGAAAACAACTGAAAGACCAGGGTTGCATGTTTCAAAGCTTTGATGGGCCATGCTGTTTTAATCCCTAAGGTATCCCACATAGTCCTCTGCTTCAAGTCTGCTAACTGTAATGTAAAATAAACAAACTAACAAGTTCACACTTGTTTAATAGATAGATGGCGGTGTTGGTCCTGTGACTAGATACTAAATAATGGAATATTTTTAATGTGCAAGATTTATGACACACAAACATTGTTCCTGGATTCACACTTATATCATGTATATGGGTCAAACACTGTTTGACTCATATACCCAGAAACCCAGAGGGCTGCATGGTGGCATAAGGGTTAGCATGTTATTCTCACAGCAAGAAAGTTCTGGGTTTGAGCCCCATGCTCCCATATATGGTGGTTTGCATGTTCTCTCCATGCTTGTGTGGGTTTCCTCTGAGTACTCTGGTTTTCTCCCACAATCAAAGGACATGTACATTAGGCTAATTAGCTGTTCCAAATTGCCCCTAGTAGGAGTGAGTGTGAGTGACAGTGGATTTGTGTGTGTGTGTGTGTGTGTGTGTGTGTGTGTGTGTGTGCTGGTGCTGCAATGTACTAACAAGCTGTTCAGGGTGCACTCCACCTATGCCCAGAGACAGCTGAGACAAGCTTCAGTCTCTGCCAAAAACCCGAATAGGATTAAGCAGCTAAGCAAATGGACTGATGGAGGGATGGATATTTCCAAGAGTAATTATAATAACCAATAGAGTTTCGCTGAGCCTGTGCTCATGAAAGCCTCAGATTCTTGTTCATAGCTGACAGGAATGGAACCTGATGTGGTCTTCCATTATTGTATCCAAAGGATTTGATGTATTGTTCATTTGGAATTAAATTTAAATAGGTCAATTTAAAAAAAGAACATAAAATAAATTCTTAAATGATGCATATTGTTTTTCTTATAGGCCAAAAAAATTGGACTGAGATATGGGCAAATGAACGTTGAACTACAAGGGCTAAGGAAAAACTAAAAAAATCGATCAAAATACATTTAAAGTTTTTTAATTAACTCTTAAGCAGCAAAAAATTCTAATATGGCATTGCAAAATGGAGTAATAGCTTTCTTTGTTCAAGATTACTTTTACCCTGTACAACTCTTCGACATAACCAAAGCACCCCCAGCCCATCACATTTCCTCTACAATGTTTTATAAATGGCATCAAGCAATCTTCCAGAATCTGTTCCTTCTGCACCTTACAAATGTTCTTTTTTGTGACCCAAACAGCTAAAACTTAGATTCATTCATCTATAGCAAAGTTTCATGAATACATTTCACTTGGAACATTTTCAGTTTAGTCTGTTTCATCCAGTCAAAAGTGAAAGTAAAGACCAGGTTTGTTCTTCATCACCGATATAAAATGCACGAAATTGAATCAGATTCATCCCCTAAAATGTGCTCTCTTTCATCAAACACTGAACACACACTTTCTTCATCATCTTTTCATGACTTGTCACCAAGTAAATCATTTAAATCTGATGAAGCTGCAATTTTTAAATTAAGCAATCTTGCAACGAGCCTCCATGTAAAAGGGAGCATCTGTAAGTGTGCGCCACAGGGCAGAGAGTTTGTTTACACCAAAGAAAGTTTGTTTACACCGAAGAGGTAAGAAAAGAGATTTCTTTTATTGGTGTACTGTGTGAATTATGTACTTTTGTTTTAAACAATTCAAGAGCAGGAATTCCAACCTCAGTAAGCAGGATACAGGATATAGTGGGTTGAACATCTTGCAGTGTACGCTGATGATTTTGTGGCATTTTCTGATAAAAAAAAATCGTTCATGTATTCCCTCATAAAATACAGGTATTGATGCATAAATGGAACAAACTAATAAAAAAAGGACCAATTGTCAAGTCTAAAATTTTTGTAGCATTTTATGCTAAAATCTGAAAATCGATTATTTTGACCCACTAACACATTAATTGGCTAATATATGGTTCTAAGATATGGCTCAAATATGGTATTGTGACTTCCAACTGGTTCGGTGCTGAAAGGTCATATTTGAATTATTATGAATTTTCTGTCTGCTCAAACCAGTCTGCTTAATCTTATTAGCAAGGGGTTTCAGTCTCTAGACCCTTTGAAAGCAGGATGTTGTTGTGTTTTTTGACATAATTCTGAGTAAATTATAAAGACTGTTGTTTGTATAATTCCCAGGAGATCAGCAATTTCTGATATACTCAAACCAGCCATCTGGCACCAATAACCAGTAAAATAACATCTTTTCTGTATCCTGATGTTCGGTGTGAACACTAAGCTCTTGATCTGTATCTGCATAATTTTGTCCGTTATGTTTTCATTGCATGATTGAACAGTTATTGATTGTTCATGATTGAACTGTATGAATGTGCAGGTGTACAGATGTTTCTAATAAAGTGCATAGTAAATGCAAATTTCAATGCTAAATAATATATAAAAGCACTAGTTAAGAACATTATTTATGACTTTTTTAAAAATCCACAATGGGGGAAGAGGTCCATTATGTTTAAGTGTCAGGAAATCTGTGAATATGCTTATAATAATCATATAACATTTCTCCCAATATTTTTCAGTAGTTGTGTGGCAGTGAGGGCATGATTGAGCACCCTCTGCATGTGGAGAGGGAGTCAGGCAGCCAGTAGTTAAAGCAAGAATGAGAGTTTATGTGTGTTCTTTGTGTGTATTTGCACATGGAAAGAAGGGCTGAGAGCAGACCTGTCTCTCTCTCTCTCTCTCTCTCTCTCTCTGTGTGTGTGTGTGTGTGTGTGTGTGTGTGTGTGTGTGTGTGTGTG
>JAQMYF010000021.1:29917739-29943621 GCA_030014195.1 Neosilurus mollespiculum
ACATCTGGACCTCACTGCTTGGGCTGCTGCCCCCGCGACCCGACCCCGGAAGAAGCGGAAGAAGATGAATGAATGAAGATGAATGAATAAAAATGAATGCATGAAAAAAAATGCATGAAAATGTAAGTAATCTGTCCTCTGTAAAGGTGAGTCTTACACTCATTCAACAAGTTTTACTGTGTGGAAATACAAGGAAAATAATCTAAAACAAAACTCTATGTCTGTACTGCAATGGCCTGGCAAGCTCTCCAGGATGTACTTCGCCCTCGCCCAGAGTTTGCTGAGATGGGTGCCAGCCTCCCCGCGACCCTAATTAGGATTAAGTGATTCAGAAAATGAACGAATGAATGAAGATTCTTTGTTTAAATTTTCCATTTTTTAAAGCCCGTCAATGATATTCCTGCCTGCTCCGAGTGACCTTGACAAACTGTGGCTGTCCATTGTTTTATTACAGTCATTATCCACACAGAATAGTAGTCAACGTATGATAAGAAGAATTGTTCATGTATAAATAATTCTCCATATTCTCAAAATTGTATAAATAATTCTCCATATTCTCCAATGCTGAATTCTGTAATTACCTTATTATTTATTCAAAACATTTTCAAGACCAGAGAAAAATGCATCACAGCCAGTGTGAGTCAGCTGGAGGTGCAACTAGTGTACTGTGTACTGACCTGTTACTATGCTGGGTTTTCGACAGCATAGAATGAGTCCTTTATATCTACATCCATATGACTTCTTTGTGTTTACACATAACACTGTGAGTCAAGAAGCAAGCACCAGAAGGAAGAAAAAGAAGAAGAAAGGAGTCGGGCGGCATGGTGGCATAGTGGTTAACACGCCCGCCTCACAGCAAAAAGGTCATGGGTTTAAATCCCAAATGGGTTTGGGCGTTGCTGTGTGGAGTTTGCATGTTCTCCCCATACTTGCATGGGTTTTCTCTGGGTACTCCGGTTTCCTCTCAGAGACCAAAAACATGCACATTAGGCTGTTTGAATGTTACAAATCGGCCCTACATGTGAGTGCAAATAGTTGTCTGTGTGTTGGCCCTGAAATGTATTGGTAATCTGTTTAGGGTGACCCTGCCTTCATCCAAAATTGGCTAAGATAGTATCGAGCTTCCCCATGGCCCTAGTAGGATTAAGCAGTTCTGCACATGAACGAATAAACATGAAGCATGTTTTCTTTTATTGTCATCAACTGGTGGACTTCAGTATTTAAATAGTCAAACCAATAGTAACTGAAAAGAATATGGTAGCAAAAAAGCACCTGTACATAATTCATGTAGTCTGGTTTTCTAAACATAAATCATTGAGGCATCTGTAACTGGTCCTCTTAAGATGCTATTCCCATCATTTGGATTTATGTAAAATATTTGGCCAAAGGCAGCCCGTTATACCAAATATTAGCTACAGGGCTAATGACACCTGGTGAGAAATGTGAAAGTTTTCATAAGCTTGATTAATTTACCCCCTCTGGATGGTGAAGGAACAGAAGGGCTTGCTTATAAACGAGGTAAAACAAAAACATAATGCTTGCAAATGATTAATAGTAAACTATTTGTTTATTCTCTCCAAGTCAATTTCGAAATTGATTTCTCTTCTGGGGTGGCACGATGATGTAGTGATTAGCACATCTGCTTTACAGCAAGGAGCTCTTGGGTTCAAGTCCCGGGTGTTTCTGTGTGGTGTGTGCATGTTCTCCCTGTGCTTGCATGGGTTTCCACCTGGTACTCTAATTTTCTTCCTGCACATTAGGCTAACTGGCTGTTCTAAATTGCCCCTAGGCATGAGAGTGAGTGTGAATGGTTGTGTCTTGCCCTGTGATGGTCTGGCAAGCTGTTCAGGGTGTACCCCACCTTTGCTCTGCGAAATAGGCTCCAGCCTCCCCGTGACCCTTGTATGGTTAAGTGGTTCAATAAATAAGTGAGTGTGTGATTTTTCTTCAGTGGCATAAGTCATGACATGAAGTACCATTATAAAAAAAAATAATAATAAATTTTCAATTGTATTATTTATAGCTGTAAAATAATCATTAATTGTTAATTATTAAAAGGATGTTGCCATTAAATCATGTTTGTTGTTTATCGAAAAACCTTCACAATTTTATGTTAAATAAACCTGATTTATTGCAAGCCACAGCACTGTCGTATTCTATACAAAAGAAATGACACAATAAATTAAATGATGTATACCTTATTGAATCACATATACCACATCTACTTTAACAACTTATTTACAATAACTTCTACACACAAGATCACATGTGGAGATCACATGACAAGAACTTAGAATTTTTGTTTTCTCTCCTTCAAATTTTCCTTATCGTAATCTACAAAAATAATTTATTATCAGATTTATCCACTTTAGACTGTGGATTGGGAGAGTGCTTTAATTAGTCATTTTAAGATTGATGGAAAGGCAAAACAGACATGAAAATATAATATAATGTACATAGTTAGTCTGCACTAGGATTCACTATTTAATATGCACTATGACTCATAACATCACATGAATCTAGAGTTTGTTCTTCTGACCCATGCTATTCACTTTCAGTCATTAGCCACAGATTGCTCATGATTTCATCAAGCATGAGCAACACATTCAGTGGATCCACACATTCAGGCAAAGAGATAAAATAATACCCACAGCACCTACCAGAAATGTACAAGCAGCCCTGCATGAGATTTGAGGCAAAACCAACCTAAAAACAGATTACACTAGAGCTCTGATGGCTTTTGTGTCAAAGGTTAGCAATGCAAAGTTAACAGGGTGAAAATCAATTACATGCCTGGTTCACCTAATTGATATCTACCACAGCATGAAGATAACAGCCAAAGCAATATATTTGTATGGAGCATGAGTTAAAAACCCAATTTATATTCAAGAGGATGAGATATTTTGATACCATGCACAACCTGCCAAGACTCAAATACAGATTAAAGCAAATTAGATCCTGATAACTGCAGTTGGATTTTGCCCAGGTGGATTGGTCAGGATGCAGGTGTACTATCTCTTTTATGAGATTCAGTTAGGTATAAATGCCTAACATCACAGGGCTTTATCAGAAGTAGATGGCTTTATTCGATGCTTTTGATTCTACCTTGAATCAGTCAATAAAGATGCAGAGACTGTCATCTCTGCAGTTCCCTGCATATGCAGTAGACTGTCAATTCCCTCTCACTGCTGCCATGACAGTGAGTTAGTATTGACCATTCATCTGACTCCAGGCTTAAAATAGCACAGCAGTTACAGTGATCAAGACCGATACTGCTGTGATATAAATAATACCTTCAGTTACTGGACACGCAACAAAAACACTACTTCACTGTAAAATCATATAATCTAAGCCTACAACAACAGAAGGTAAGGCAGGAAAAAAGATCAATCCAGAAAAAAATCTAAGTGCTTAGACAGAAAAATCAGCACATGCATGCAGATAATAACTGCTGGAGATTATGCTAAAGCTTTTAGAAACAGACAGATAGTTGAAGTAGGTATTTTGGTTGATTATTTTTCCCAAAATGTTGCACAGCAGGGAAAATTCTGAGGGGCTAAATTACATACCAGCATAGTTCTGTTGAACCTACTTCACTGGGTTCTCTCTGATTAGCCCACTTATATACCAGGAATTTATCTACGAAAGGTTTGTGATGAACATTAGATAGCAGGCGCTTACTCATGGAGAACTGCATTAAATCACTGCCATGTTTTCATTTGGTGGTAACACCGTTAGCGCTTATCACTGAAATGCCTCAAAACCAAAGCTATTACATAAATATCATCCAGAAG
This sequence comes from Neosilurus mollespiculum, assembly GCA_030014195.1. NCBI lineage: Eukaryota > Metazoa > Chordata > Actinopteri > Siluriformes > Plotosidae > Neosilurus > Neosilurus mollespiculum. Next base: position 29,921,534 of record JAQMYF010000021.1, read on the forward strand.
AGCTCGTTCCACAGTTTAGAAGAAAATAAAAGAGACAGCAACCATGGCACCAAAAAAACAAAAAAAAAAACAAACGTAGACCCCTAATGTCATCATGGCAATTGCCAGAAATTCAAGTATGCTTGATAGCTTTTTAACAGTATGTTTTCAATGAAGTGGCTTAGGGTTGGCAGCATGCAGGTTTATAAACATTAAAGAAACAAAACACTCCACTTCACTGATATTGCTGAATCCAAGCCATCAAATGAAGCTGGGCTCCAGCATTGTGTTCTTAAATCAATAAAATAGAGAAGCAATGGGGCACCAAGTAGGGGAGTGGGAAGACAAAGCGTATATAAGAAAAGAAAGAGAGAAGGTGATTATTACCTCCATCAAGGAGGTTATGTTTTCACCGGCGTTGGTTTCTTTGTTTGTCTGTCTGTTTGTTTGTTTGTCTGTTAGCAACATTACTCAAAAACTTATGAATGGATTTTAATGAAATTTTCAGGATGAGTCAGAAATGATACAACGAACAATTGATTAGATTTTAACAGTGATCCAGATTATTGTCTGGATGCAGGGAATTTTTAAAGATTTTTTAGCACGGATAATGTAGTCATCTGGGTTACTGTGTCCAGACCATACCAAAGCATAACTTTCAGGCTTGCACTCGATCCAAAAATAATCCAATTATTAATACTGAGCGCAAGGCCTCATTCAAGGCAGGCCCTATACACAATGCAATCATATACATGGCTGCGTGTTTGCACTGTAAGGCTAAAATAATAAACAAATGTTGCATTTATAAAAATGCTGCATTTCCAACAATACCATATGGGGGTACTGAATGGCCTTGGCAGAGGTCTGCCCTCTCCGAGTGCTTTTCTAGTTGTTGATTAAATCAATTGTCACGACAAATCTGAGAGCAGTAGAATTCATTCATTCATCATTCATTTTCTGAACCGCTTAATACTAATTAGGGTCACATGGAGGCTGGTGGCCATCTCATTCAACTCTGGGCAAGGGCAGAGTACACCCTGAACAGCTCACCAGACCATCGCAGGGCAGAAACACGCTGACAGCAATGCAGCCTACTCTTAATGAAAATCAGTAATGGTTCTTTTACATGCCTCTCACCATAGACAGTAAGAGACATAGCCAGCCTTTGATAACCCAGTTAGCTGCACTGGGGGGACAGCAGTGACATCCCGTTGATAGTGGGGCTTTAACCCCTGACCTTGGGATCAGTAATTCAGCATGCTACCACCGGGCCACCACTGCCCCAAGTTATAATTCAGCTGAAGAATTTATACCAAAAAAGCAATTTTTTTAATGTACAGTACTTTGTGTATCGACTTCCTATGGTACTGTTTGTATATGGTTCAGGGTTGAGTTACAATCTAACTGGACTGCATGGACACAATCCAGTGAACCTATCCAGCTATTATTCTCACAACAGAAAAAAATACAATTCTAATGGCTAATACAATATTCATATGTTACATATTTAGTACTTCTATATTTAGTGTCAGTGATATTTATTACACGAAGTGGGGGGTTCTGTGATCATGTTCCATAAACTCAGAATATAATTAGCCAAGTATGGTTTCTGAAATGTGTTTCTGGCTGTTTCCCCATATGTTACATAATCTCTTGATTTTTATAATCTGAAATACTTATGCAAATGGAAGTGTACAGTAATGAAATATCACGTCCTTTGGTAAAGGGATGTGATGCTGTTTATGTATGTGCCATGTTAGCTGAGTAAATGTGTTTCCAATACTGCCTACCAAGGTTAGGGGGAGGCTATTTGTATAAGAGTTAAAATAAACTCAGCTGTAACATATTACATCACTGTGAAACTGCACAGTTGAAACACTGCTTACTGGCTTTCCAACTTCAATTATTTCACTGTTGAATAATATAGTAGTACACAGCTGCTAAACAACAGAAGCACATAAAGAAGACAATAGTCTCAGAGGGGTACTGCAGACTGGAGTGGATGCTGTGAGCTTATTCAGATTGTACACAGCTCTTGTACATACAGCTCTGGAAAAAATTAAGAGATGACTGCAAAATTATTTGTTTCTCTGGCTTTACTCTATATAGTTATGTGTTTTGAAGAACATCTTGTTTTATTCCATAAACTACTGACAATATTTACTAAATTCAACATAAAATATTGTCACTTAGAGGATTTAATTTCAGAAAAATAATACTGGTTAAAAAAATAAAAAATAATAATAAAAAAGATGCAGACCCTGAATGATGCATAGAAATTAAGGTCATATTTAACTGTAAACAACACAATACTAATGTGTGAACTTCAGATGAGTTCAGTAATCAATTTTTGGTGGAATATTCCTTAGTAATTTTAATCAGAGCTTTCATGTCTTGACATGCTCTCCACCAGTCTTTTGCATTGCTCTTGGTGCCTGTATGCCACTCAGCTTTCTTTCTTTTTTTTTTTGTTTTTTTTTTTTGATATCTTCCTTTGCCTCTTCCATCCACATTCCAGTGGTTTTCAACGGGGCTCCGGTCTGTAGATTGGGCTGACTATGACAGGGTCTTGAGCTTGTGGTCATCCATTCACATCATAACTGGCCTGGCTGTGTGGCATGATACCCTGTCCTGGTAGGAAGCCCAATCCTTAGGGTTAGGGAACACTGTCAGAGCAAAAGGAAGCAAGTTTTCTTTCAGGATATCCTATTACATGCCTTGATTCATGTGTCCTTCACAAACAAAAATCTGCCCATTTCAAGGTTGAAGCACCCCCGGATCATCACTGATCCTCCACCATATTTTACACTGTGTGTGAAACACTGTGGCTTGTCTGCCTCTACACTCTAACCATTAGACAACCTGATAATGGCAAAAATTTAACAAGTCGGAGAAGATGACCTCACTCCAGTCCACGATAGTCCAGTACAATCCAAACCTTATTTTCTTTGCTTCTAATTGATGAAGTTCTTTTGGTTTAGCTTTGTATGCCTTTAACTCCATCCAAACATGCCTGTTTTGAACTGTCCTTGCCATGCATGTAACTTCAACTGCATTTGCCATTCATTTTGTAGGTCACTATGTCATCTTATGGTTGTAGAGAGAAATTTGAAAGAGTTGATGATCATCCTGGTCAGTGGAAAGCTGTTTTTCACTCTCAACCTGGCTTACCATAACTGTTGCTTCTAATATCTGCTGCTTGACCTTGTTCTATATTTTGAGGAAATTAACCCTACTTTTTCATACTCAAATCTTTTCTTTTTATCTGTTTCGGTACAGTGGTGTAATGGATACTACAACTGCCTTACAGCAAGACGGTCCTGGGCTCTGAGTTTCTGTGTGGAGTGTGGATGTTCTCCCTGTGCTTGCGTGGGTTTTCTCCAGGTACACCAGTTACCACTCACAATCCAAAAACATGCACATTAGGCTAATTGGCTGTTCCAAATTGCCCATAGGTGTAAGTGTGAGTGAAAATGGTTTGTGTAGGCAAACCCGCCTTCGGCCAGAGTAGGCTAAAACAGGCTCAAGCCTTATTGGAGCAGTACTAGGATAAAGCGTTGCGGAAAATAAATGAATGATCTTTTGTCATGATGAACAGATTTTTTATTTTTTTTTTTCAATTTAACTCAAGGTACTGCTAGCACTGTTTTGCCATCAACAGCAATGGCTTTTTACATGTTTCCTCATTAAATAAGATTTGGTTCATGTGATCACCTAATCAGTACCTCATTAAGTGGAATGAGGTGTGCTTGTGGTGGAACTGAACCACAGACCCTGGAAAGAAATACATAGCCATATATAGAGGTGCTGCGTTATGGAAAATAGATGAAATGCTTCAACAACTTGCCAGTCCATCACAGGGCCAACACACACAACCACTCACTTACTCACACCTTTTGGGCAATTTTGGTTTTAATTTAGGTAATTAGCCTAATGTGGATGTCTTTGGATTAGGAGCACCCAGAGAAACCCATGCTAACACAGGGAGAACACACAAACTCCACTTCCATACACCTTCGCCAAGCCTAGGACTCTAACCCAGGACCTTCTTGCTGTGAGGCAGATGTGCTAGTCACTACGCCACCATACCCCCATATCTGCTAATAATCCACTCTGAAAATCAGTCTTCAACAAAGCAAGATGAAGTCATGCTACATTCATAAAAATCCCAGCTCTGTTTACTAACCCCCCTCACATTTATCTAATCACTTTCATAAGTAATTCACATCATTTGTAGTCACATTATGTTATATTATGTAACAAGTCTCAATGTAAAAGCGGACCTAGGAAAAAATGATACTTTTAGCTTTGTGTGTTACCGCTAAATGCTTTTTCTGTGCACAGTTCAACTCTGCATAAAAAACAACAAGTTTTGGTTTAAAAAAATAAATAAATAAATAAATTGTTTTGATAAAGCATATGCTCTTTATATTGCATTCTTGATGAATAAGGTTCAAGTCTCAAGGTTCAGCATACAGTAGATGCCTAGTTAGACAGCAGTAATCATTTAATTTCAGCTAACTGTATATAATTTATGAAATATCATTATCTATGATGCATTATTACATAACGCATTTTACCTGTACACTACAGATCAGATCATATTTGTGAAATGGTAAACACAAATTAAACTAAACTTTTAACACGTCGAAGTAGCTACCTTTGGCATATATTACAGCTGGACACACTTGTGGTATTCTTTCAATGATGGAAATCAAATATTGTTTTGGAAGTTGTTTGAGAAACTACAGAAGTTCCCACAAATTTTTTTTTGCACTTGTTGGTTGCTTTGCCTTCACACTTCAGTGCACTTCATCACAAAGCAGCTTGATGGGGTTTAATTTTGGAGACTGTGTTGGCCATTCTATGATGTGAAGCCTACCTTTCTTTTGTTGTTGTTGCTGTTGTTGTTTGTTTGTTTTGGGTTTTTTTTTTTCTTCTGAGGTAGTTCTGACATACCGATTACCTTTGTTCCTTTTCAGTCATTTACTGGACTTGAACTGAAAAAAAAAAAAAAGAGGGTGTTCTAAAACTTTTGAATAGTAGTGTACCTCTACACTCAAATGCATTTACTAAATTATGATACTTTATGTAACGTGATTTTCAAACGTATACTTTGTATTATTTTATATTTGTTACTTACTTTGAGATTCAGCTTGATAAGTATTGTTTAATTACACAAGTTAATATCAAATCAATAGGTATTTACCACATACTTATCTGTAATAATCTCTTATCTGTGGGATATGTCTAAAATAATTAGTAGTTTTATTCATGTAATCTTATTTAGCTTGTACTAAAAGTGAGGTGAAATTCCTCTGACTGAGGTACGGGTCATGGGGGTTCATTATGAGTTTTTCATTGTCATGCTGTTTGTTGATTAAACACAAGCTCCTCTTGTTTTTATATTAGTTCCTCATTCAATCAGTTCTAGTAACTAATGGTACAATGCAATTAATTATACCATCCAGTGACTTCATTTATTAAAGCAAGGAATGGAGTGATTTCTATTTTGTCTGGTGCAACTGCTTTATGCCTATTTTTGAACAGTAGCACTTCATCGATCTGTTCAAGTCGCCCACCAACACAATGCCATGAAATTTGCAGTACGGTTCCTTTTTTGCAGACAACAATAAAAGAGCCAGGATTACATGCACATGGACTTATTCTAGGAAACAATAAATCACCAATTACTAATTCAGACTTTCCATTGTAGAGATTCAGAATAACTCTGAGTATATTGTGCATATCAGCAGAAGTAAACAAAGCTTCTACATCAATTAGCAAGTGTCAAATAATTATGGACTAGATTTGATTGATGATCATGTATTATTTTACCCACTATAGCATTTTGAATTATGAAAAAAAAAAAAATTTTTTTGATGTAAATAATTTATTTTCCAAACCGTTTTATCGTCCATTAGGGTTGAGAGGCTGGAGCCCACCCCAGCCAACTCCGGGCAAACGTGGGGTGCACCTTAAACAGCTCACCAGAGCATCACAGAGCCAACACACACACAACCATTCACACCTGGGGCAATCAAGATGCATTTAGACTGTCAAAGGAAACTGGAGCACCCAGAAAAAACCCATGGAAGCATGGGGAGAACATGCATACTCCATACAGAAACACCTAAACTATGCCTGCAACTCAAATCCTGGACCTTCTTGCTGGGAGGTGGAAATGCTAACAATTATGCCTACATGCCACCCAGATGTAAATCAAATTTCAACTATTTAGTCAAAGTTCAGAAGTTTACTTAGATATAAGAGTTATGGGCCTGTTGTTTTTTTTTTCAATGTCATAAATCCTCAAGGCCAGAACACATGGCGTATAGAGTGTTGATGTATGATGTATTGCTGAGTTGGCATCACATTTCCGTCTCACTCTGAGCTGCAGTGTAGAGGTGCACTATGGCAGCCATGCAGAAGATAAACCAGAGTCATGTGAACTGGGTTGTGCTGTATTGCATTGCGCTCTGAGAGTAAAGCTACAAATGACCAGTCAGTTAGTTATCTGCTTTGCCTTTTGCATTTATCTTTATCACTGCAGTGCCTGGATCAAGTAATGCACAAAACTTATTTTGGACAACACTGTATTTGCTTAAGTCAATTGCATATGGCAGCTAGATGCATAATACATGTGTGTGTGTGTGTGTGTGTGTGTGTGTGTGTGTGTGTGTGTGTGTGTGTGTGAGCAAGAGAGAGACAGAGAGAGAGAGCAAGAGGGAGAGAGAGAGACAGAGAGAGTACAGTGTGCATTAATATAAAAAGGTTGGTAAGAGAGATAATGGGTAAACTGATGAAAAAGTTAAAATCCTGTCCCTGAAGCAGTGCCATGGAGCAAGCATAATGAAAGTGCCATACTTTATTCTCCCTGACAACTAAAAATGTGTTGTGTAATAGAGCAAAGCCTTTAGAATGATTGCATGTTTTGACTTTTTCCTTTCAGCAACAGAATGAAGCGATCTCTCACAATGATAAATAGCAACAGCAAAATCACTGAATATCACATAGTATTGTTTCTGCTTTTCTATGTACCAAACCTGTTCTGATTATAAAAACACATTAATGGAAGGGAATGTGTGAAATTAATGTGTTTGTAAAATCTGGAAATGGGATAGGGGGATGTAAATCACTTGACATAATGCTGAAGCTACAGCGGTGGCTACTAACCCTGCCCCTGGAGATCACCCTTTCTGCAGGTTTATTTCCAATCAAAACTTAACACCCCTCTTCAAAATAATTAAGAAGTTGTTATGTCAATAATTATGACAGGTCAGCATAATTAGGGTTGGATCCAAAGTCTTCAGGGGGGTAGATCTCCAGGAACAGGGATGGTGACCACTAATCTACAGTCTGGGCTAAAAACAAATCAGGCCCAGCCTCCTTTTTTCATACCATTCTGTGCATTTTCATATTACCACTGTTTCTGCTGTTGTGATGGTCTAAATAAAGTCAGATATAATGCCCCTTTCTCACCGATCAAACTTGACACACGGAAGCTCGCGAAAATGCTTCTGCAGAACACTGCAGAGCAACATGTGATTATCATCACGTGTACAGCATGTTGCCACAGAGAACCATCAGCATTGCAGCCTTCTGCATCTACTTATGGCAAATTCTAGTTTGCTTTTTCTGCCGCATTTCTGCAGAAAGACCAAAAATGTGTCATTTCTGCGTGACAACGTCACACAACCGCCAGCATCATATGACCAACGTGAACAGCGTGTGAACATCGAGACAAGCACCGGTAGTACATTACAATGCTCACAGTGATCATGCCTTTTTTCCACAATACAAAAGTCTGTGATTGTTCACCTCAGCTTTTGTTGCAGAATCATGCCTTTAAAGGGAAGAGACGAGGGGAAAAAACTGTTTTCCGCATCTAGACCGCGGGGTGTTGCCTCTCGACGTACTGCGGGTATCTGCATGAAAGTTGCATCGGTGAGAAAGGGGTATAATTTGCATTAAGACATTTCTCAAGAGCAAATATTCTGTAGAAAATTAGACCTCACTTTGAGGTCTTTGTTTCAGTATGGATATGTGCAGTATTGCCATCTGGTCTACTCAGGTGTGTATGTTGCTGCGTTTTTTATTTAATTTGAATTTCCAGCCATTCTATATAAGAGCAGGTGGTGTTGATTAAATTGCGCCTGATGCTGAATGCATTTCCGATTGATTTAATTTTTGCCATTGACGCTTATCATTTTATTGTAGATCTTTTTTTCTTGGATCTCTTTCCATCTCCCTGGATGATGTTGCCACTTCCGGCTTTGCACACATTTTCATGGTGAATTTTCTCTTATATAAAAGCTTTCATCTTATGAATTACTGCTGAATTGTTGGTGTGTTCATCCATTTCCTTTCAATGTAATTTCATTATGTAATTTTTTTTTTTCATCATTTTTTAATCACTGGTCATAACAGGATTAAGCATCATGGATTCATCCAGTCCTGGAGCTAATAGGTGCCACTGGATTACTATGTAGCCTATCATGGTACTATATTTATTCTCCTCCTCCTTGTTACAAACAGGTTTTATTATTATTATTATTAATATTATTATTATTATTATTATTATTATTACTATTATTATTATTGTATCATGCACGACAGGGATTGTACATAGAATAGGGTTGGTGATTAGAAACTTGATTAGATAACTGTGGCTGCTGCTTTGTCTCTAGTAAAAAAAAATTCTCTAACTACTTTGTTTCTAATTAATTTAATTTTTATTGGTTTTCTTTTTAGTGAGTTTTGCATCTAACTGCTTTGTCCTTAGCAGGGTTTGCCTTTAAACATTTTACTTCTAGATTGCTTTGCTTGAAAGCTGCTTTGCCCACAGCTGCTAATTGTTTTATATTTTTGCAGTATATCTGATTATTTTTTTCTATTTGTTATCTTGTTATTTCTGTTGTTTCTTGGCCCCTTTTTCCACAGTTCATGTTGATAAGTAGTGTTAGTTTAACTTTGTTTGTTTAAAATGCATTTTGTTTAACTTTTGCATTTTGTTGAACTTTGGTAAACTGTTGAGCCTGTGGCCCGATCAGTCATTCAGATTCTACATGTTCTCTTTTCCAGGAGACGAGAGTCTAAAGTGAAAGGGGCTTGTTTCTTTTTGATGTTGATATCGTCTTTCTTGTATGTGGCTTCCGTTTGTAGCTTCATCCAGTTATACTTTTTGATCAAATGTGATTTGTTATGTTTTCTCACATTTAAGATATTTCTTTTTTCTTCTTTAGCTCCCTCTTCACCAGTTTGCATCAGTCTTGAAATCTACCCTGACCCTTCCTGATGTATTGTGAATTGGATGATTATTTTATTACAGTTTATATATAATTGCTACTGTTATTAAAGATTAATAATGGATGAAACCACATACCATGCTCCTTAGTATAACAAGCCTGAATGCCTTTATGGTTATTGGTACACTTTTACCTTGGGGGAAATTCCCAGGATAGCATAATCTTTTACACAGGATAATGTACTGTGTGATGGCTCGTACCTAGCCGTTCACTCATGTCACCACAATCTGGCATAACAACACCTCCCTGCTCATCTTCTAATCTTTAATAGGTGACCCTGCCAGCCCTGGTTGCATCAAAAGTAAACGGACATTCAGTGTGTTCTCCACATTCTCTGCATGTTTTGATGACATGGATTACAGATAATGAAATCCCTAAATTCTGTGCAATTGTACACTGAGAAAAGTTGCTCTTAAACCGTTGGACATTTTGTTCACATTGTTTTTCACAAATTGGCCAATCTTACCCATCCTGACTTATCAATCATTGAGCCAATCATGATTCTGTACTATCATCTGTTTACATGTGGAATGGCACACAGGTGTGTTTTGAGGATTTCCACAACTTTCCCAGTTTTTTCTAGTGAAGAATGCTTCACAGACTTTAACAGACTTTTTGTTAAAATAAAAAGTAAACCACTGACTCACAACAAAGCTATACTGTGTAGAATTTAAATAAACTGTTAAAACTCTGAAAGACAGTCATAATAACACTGCTATATCAGTTTTTAGCAAGAAAACATTTCTTGGATTATTAGTGCAAAAGACCCTTACAGCTCACAACAAGGCAGATATGGAACCTTTTTTAGTAATGGAACTGATCAAACCAATTCACTGATTCAATAAATAAATGCATAGCTGGAGTTTTTTGTTGTTGTTGTTGTTGTTGTTGTTGTTTGTTTGTTTTGTTTATTTAAAAAAAAAGTCATGTTTTACAACTTTTAAATTCACACAAAACGCACTCTCTCAATCCATGAGTTTACAATATCTGAGAACATGACTGGAAGGGTTGTGATCCAGTCTTCGGCTGGTGTTTAATTTGTCCAAAATACAGCAGAGCAATTTTATTTTCTCTTAGTAGGGTCACGTTTCTTTCTCTTTTTCCTTCATTCAACATACACAACATACAAAATGGTAACCACAAATCCATGTTTTGGTGCCTGGATTCCAGCTGTTTTTGTGGATTGCAGCATCAATTTGTTTCTCATTTCTTTAGCTTTCAGCATTCTGTGAAAAGATTGCTCAAATTTCTTGTTAAATCTATTTGTAGCATCAGTCTAAAAACAGCTCTTTTGTGATGGACTTTTATGTTTTTTGAGGTGGACCAGTCACTTATGACTTCAAACATAGAGAGCAGCCCATTGGGTTAGTTGAAGCCAGATGGCTTAGTAAACTTTAATTTAATTTAAATCAACTTGTGACTATAACTAAACTCTGTAAAGGTGTATTTTGAATGCCTCAGACATTTAAATCATTACACTGGTAGTAATGCTGGCAGAAGTTTTATTACAGGGTTTTTTTCTATACTGGCATGGATATTTAAATTACTATGAACATTTGTATATATTTTTAAACTTTTAACTGCATTTTCCCCTTTATACCACAAATGTTTCAAATGTATCTCGATGCAATTCTCTTGCTAATTGCAAGAACTACTTGTAGTCTATGCTGCTGATCTTAGTAACTGAAGCTTTTCCTAATAAGACACACAAGCAAAAAGCAGGTTTTAGACATTCTGTCACTGGATTAGATGCATCACTGAAGCTCAAAATTCATAAGCAAGGTACACTAACCCTAGAAGTTGTGTTTAAAGTTGTAATGCATTGTGAAAGAGGACATGGCTACAAGGACACGCACACATCAGCGGACTCCTCGGACAGCACCCTACCGGACACCCTGAACCAGTTCTTTGCTAGCTTTGACCAACACAACAGAGAGGCACACACCTGCCCTGCTCTTACATAGAGGGGCAACAACCCCATTCAGCTGCAACAGTACCAGATCAGAGCCACCCTCTGCAGAGTCAGCACGAGGAAAGCTACGGGCCCAGATGGAGTAACAGGAAGTGTACTTAAAACAAGCGCAGGTCATCTAGCAGGGGTTTTCACCACCATCATTAACCTCTCGCTACTGCAATGTATGGCTCCCACCTGCCTCAAGACAGCCACCATTGTTCCAGTGCCTGAGTGACTATTGCCCAGTTGCCCTAACCCCCATCATCATCAAATGTTTCAAGAGACTTGTCTTGTCTCAAATTAAGGCTGCCATCCCTGCTGATCTTGATCCACATCAGTTTGCATACAGAGTAAACAGGCCAACAGAGGATGCCATCAATACAGCCCTCCACACAGCCCTCACACACTTGGACAGGACTAACTCCTTTGTGAGGATGCTAATTGTATTTCCACTTTCAATACACCACATAAACTGGTTCATAAGTTGGGCAATCTGGGCCTTGGGAGCTTACTGTGCACCTGGATACTGGACTTTCTTAGCAACAGACCTCAGAACGTCAGGATAGGAGGCTGTGATTCTCCACTCTCATCTTGAACACAGGAACACCATAGGGATGTATCCTTAGCCCCTCCTCTTCTCCCTCTTCACACACGACTGTTCCTCCATTCACACCAGCAACACCATCATCAAATTTGCCAATGACACCACCGCCATAGGTCTGATAACAGATAGCGATGAGTCAGCCTATAGGAAGGAGGTCCGGCATCTGCGGCAATGGTGCAACAACAATAACCTGGACCTTAACACATCCAAGACGATGGAGATATTAATGGACTTCAGGAGATCTAAGCAAACTGAGCACTCTGCCCTCCATATTGATGCTTCAAGTTTCTTGGAGTCCACATCTCTTCAGACTTCACTTGGACCACATCTCTCACCAGGTGGGGAAAGCACAACAAAGGATGTACTACCTCAGAAAGCTCCGACAAGGCCACCTACCCCGACCCCTACTGACAAACTTTTACCACTCCACCATCGAGAGTCACCTGACCTATGGCTGTACAGTGTGGTGCAACAGCTATACTGCAGAGGACAGGAAGGCCTTGCAATGAGAGGTGAGGACAGCAGAGCGGGTAACTGGAACTACACTACCTTTCTTTGATTAACGATGACTGCCAGAAGTTCATATTACATCTATCCACTCAGCCCATCAGTAAATCCTTCACCTTGGCCTCTACAGTTATTGGGCACTTTTTAGATATGCTGGGTACAATCTCTACAACTGTACACATAGGCAATGTTGTTTTGACTCACATTTTATATGTTGTCTGCAGGCCAGCAATCCAATAATTTTAGGCTGAGACTTTCTCACAAAATGGTGTGACAGTGAATCTGCCTCAAACATGGTTACACCTGTATATTACTGATGTTCCCCTTTCACAACTCCATTCTCTCATTCAAATTCAGGATTGTGTACCAATTACTGTCAAGGTGAATGCCATCACTGATACTTTTCAGACCCCTTTTTAGACCTTTTAGAACCACAAATATCCCCTACAGAGACTTTGGATGTTGCTAGAACATAAACCTCTATCCATGATAGCAAGGCTGTTGTCAGAGTTGTTAATCCCACTGAGGAGTCCTCCTCAATGCCCTTTTGGTCAACTTTTTGCCATCATGGATTGCCTAAATGATGATTATGCAATGGTGTCATCCATAACAGTTACTGACAATCCAGTTCACAAACATCTCAAGTAACAGCGCTACAGAAGAACTTGTTGCAGGAGTTTGTTGACATACTTAGTACCCATGCTCATTATTATGTTCAAACTGCTCTTATCACACATTCTATTAATGTTGGTGAGATAAGATGTGTCAAATGATTGGAGCACAATGCAATTGATGATTCATGTAGCTCATGATCAGTACCAGTGGTACTTGTCAAGTGCATATTTTTCACATAAATGTGGTAACAGTCAAAGATCCATATTCACTTCCTTGTGAGTACAATACTCTGGACTGAATCCCAGGAGAAAAACATTATATCACCATTGTTGTAGCTGCTGGCTATTGGCAAATGTACAGAAGCCTAAAGCTGCAGACAATACTGTATTTTCCAACAGTGCAGGCTTACACCAATCAGCCTTTCTAATGCCCCTCCTAGCTTAAAGTGCCTAATGGAGGTTGTCCTCCATGGCTTACGTAGGAGTAGCTGTTGGATTTATTCAAATGACATTATTGTCTCCAGTAAGGATTTCAAACACCACCTACCACACCAAAGGAAATTCTTCCAACATTTTCACACTACAGTCCTAAAATTAAATCCATTAAATGCCACCTTGCAAATCCTCAATACATTACTCAAGTTAGAGCATTCCTTGGTCTTTGTTGTTATTTATTATTATTATTATTATTATTATTATTATTATTATTATTATTATTATATTTTCCCCTAAATCACCAAGAATTGTAGCTTTTCATAATTTCTCTTGACTCTTCCTTCACTATACAGATGTCACACGCCATGCTATTGGCTTAGTGCTGTCACAATGCCTCAAAGGCAAGCAACAGGTAATTGCACATGCTATGAGCTGTGGGCCATTGTGTGGGCTGTTTGTCATTTACAGCATTATCTTCTCATCATTTCAAGATATTCAATGAACATAAGCCTTTGGTTGGTCTCAGGAACGTACCAATGGATCAAGGGCCAAGGGGTCTGGGGCTAATCATCTCAATACTGATGTCATGTCTTGCCTTCAAATGACTTATGTGAAATTACTTGCCCTTCTCAGCCCCCATCACTTAAGCATTCAAATGTGGCAACTCAGACTACTGGCTTTGCTCGGCCATTATTTACTATACCTCTCCAGCCACCAGGCTCGGTTTTACATGACTGCTAATCGTTTACAAATACAGACCAATTAGAACATTGCCACTCAATGACAGACAGACCCAGACCTTGCTGCAATATTGTCATTGATGACGGTTGTCCAACATCGACCATTATGGAAGTTATGGTGTGCATTCTCTTACCTCAGGGAAATGTTGTCTCAGTGCAGTCCCTTCCCTGTTACTATTTAACAGCCCCTTAAGGGGACAGATATGATCATTATCCCCACCACACTCATACCCAACATACAATATTATATCCATGGTCATCTTACTTCTAGCAAAGTTTTTGGTTTAGCAAAGTCTTTGGACAGGTCACAATGCTCATTTCATTTACCGTACATGTTAACTAACATTTCCAACAGTGTAGAGCTTGTCAGTCACCATGTTCCCCCGTGGTCTGTCATCAAGCACCTCTTGTCCCCATGTTTCCTAATTATCCAATACAAATTACCCCAGAGAGTAGCATGGTGGCTTAGTGGTGAGCATGTCCACCTCACAACAAGAAGGTCCTGGGTCCACGCACACTGCATTCTGATAGGGCTGAAAGTTCAAATAAGTTTGAATAAGTGCTTGTAAAACCATTCACAAGCTTTACACTTTGCCCAGTCATGCACAGTGTAAAATGTAGTGGAGCATTATAATCGAACACTGGAAGAAAATTTTTTCAAATACCCCTTGGAGTCTGGGCAACAATGGGTCAATGAGCTTCCCCATGTTTTTGATTTTGATTTTGCTATACTGGACTAATCCCGGAAGGGAAATTATTGCCTCTGCATTTAACCCATCCAAAGTGAGCACACACACACATGTAAACAGTGAGCACACACTCGGAGAAGTGGGCTTCCACACACATTGGGGGTGCCCAAAGAGCAGTTGGAGGTTAGGTGCCTTACTCAAGGGCACTTCAGCCATGAAGGTGGAGGAAGGGAAGGTGCAGCTCACTCCACCACCACCACACATTTTTCCTGCTCGTTCAGGAATCGAGCCAGCGACCTTACCATTAGGCAATGTTTGCACTGCTTTATAACATAAGTCTGCTTACACAGAAAATCCCATTTTGGCCACTCCGGGAGCTCAGGCTGTATATGCAATCCACCTTCAGCATGTTGCCAGTGCTTATAAGTCAGATCCTGCATTTAGGGGTAAAGCTCAGGTGCAACAGCATCTGAAATTCACTTCACTAGAAAGAGATCTAATTTTACTGGATGATAAGGTCCAACAGCATAAACATTTGTCCCATGCCAAGTTATTCAGCCCCTGGTCCCCTTTAATATGTCTTGGCCTGTCACCTTTTTGATACATAATCTCTGCTGCCCTAATTCCAAACCCAAAGTCACCCACTGCATCTGCACGAAACCATTCATCAGAGTCCTTTCTCAATCCCTACAATGTATTATAAGCTCTCACATGTTCCCACTTCCTCTGACCACTTTCTAGTTTTCTAGCAACATGAGCAGTTCCTCAGCAACCCCCAGTATATCCATCGATATCTACCCTTTTACATGTATCCAATGAGATCTCAGCCCCTGCTGCTGGGCTCCAAAGCATGCCGCCCCCCTGAGTCATCTCATCACACCTCATCAGTGAGCATGCAGGTGACCACTCAATTTCTTCTCACATTGGTTGCCCTCTAACCTTTGGGACTTTTAGTTAACAAAAAAGACAGTAATTGTTTTCCTTTTTCTTTTTGAGTAGGACTATATAAACTACTGCTAAATGTATGATTGTGTGTAGATCAAAAATTATATTTTTTATACTGTTGTATTGTATACATATATTGTGTTAACATGACAGATGTGGTTTTAGTGTGATCATGTTGTTTGGTTAGTTTGTTTTTCTCTATTAATTGCTTGTAGTTTTTTTTTTTTTTTTTTGGATGCTCACCTTCAGGTAATATACTCTATGGTGTTAGTTATGGCATGGAAGAATTATGCAGCGCCATCAACTCTATATATCATGGACTTTTATCGGGGCTTTAATTGGGTACCATTAGATAGAAATGAAGCATTTTTATCTGACATTTTGTTAAATGTGTAACCACCATCTGAGCACTAGAGATTTTCTCCAGCTAGAGCATACAAAATAGATGTGCTAAGTGTTGTTGCTACTTTACGTAATTTCAGCTGGAGATATTTCATTAATATGAATGCATCTAGGAAGAATTTTATCACTGGGACTGTGAAATGAAAGTTACCGATATACTAACTCTGACTTCACAAGGGTTAGCTGTATGGTTTAACACCGCAGTGCGTGCAGGGTGAGTTTTCCAGATGTTAGTTATAAAATCCACTCTACTTTTATTGGTAGTGTATGTGTTTACTATAGCTTTTAGATATAGATATAGATAGCTTTTGTGCAAACTTTGGGAGTGGGAAATTTGCTAAACAGTCAAGGTTGCTAGCTTACAAGGTTAATAGCTGGCCTATTACCTCCCTAGTATAACCAGTCCATGGAATAAACGCAGCTGGTAAGAGTGATTTTCACTGTTGTTTTGGAGGTTCGGTTCCTCTGACATTCAAGGTTCTGGAGTTTTGTCGGCCTGGGTCATTCCTTCAGGAATTTGCATTTTAAAGCAGTTTATACTGGTGCATTTGTCCAGAAAGGGTCGTTAAAGTAGATATCTTGGTGTGCATTGTGTGGTGAAGGTAGAAAAGTACTAATGTCATTAAAAGTCAAGCTGAACTCACCCTTTCAAATTTTATGTGTCAGTCAATAGCTGCCAACCTTCAAATCGTATAGTAAAATAAAGTCCTCAAGACTGAAATTTCTGAGGGTAAAAAACTTTTGCCAATATAATAGCAAATTTTAATACATTAGAGTGTGAAACTAAAAAGTGTACAGGCACCAGCCACCAGGAATTTCCACCAGTCTAGCTAAGTTGCTAGTCTTCTTCACTTTTGATTCCACAAATACTAATATATACAGTACACGTGTGTACTGCATAAACTATGCAGTAACTTTTATTTTGAAAAAAGAGTAAGGCGTGGAAGAAAAGTCTTTGGGAGGAGCCCAACCAGTTGTGAGGTTTAACCAGGCGGTAACTATGTTGCTCGAAAAATTAAGCCAACCCAGAAGTGCAATTCAGTGCAATACCTTCGAGGTCCACTAAGTTTTGGCTCCAAATAATTGGCTTCAATGAAAGAATTAATACATTTTTTTTGGTAAAAATATATAAATTGTTGAAAAATATACAATAAATTTATATACAACTAGGGTAACACAAAAAAAGTGTACAACTTATTTCCACTATGGCTCTATTATCAAAATCTCAAAAAATACTGACACTGTTTTTCCCACAAGTTGTTTTGAGTTCATTGGCTAAATTCTCTCCTTCTCATCAGTTTTTCGGTGGTTTATCTGAAAATGATGCCAGGATTCATTAGATAATATAAATACTTAGGCATTGCCTAAAGCAGAGCTCCATAAATGTTTGCGTGTAAGTTTACAGAAACATGCTTACATAAAGTAAGAGAATACGCTGTAAACTGCAAGTCCACTCATTGCAGATGGTAGCGGCACATGCGTGCAATATATTGGGTTGCCTGGATGTCCATGTGAGGACAGACGCAACGACAAAATTGAGCTCATGGCTTTATTACATTTACTTAAATATGGATCTTCACTAAGTAAATGTTTGTTTTACACATTCTATGATTTTAATATGATGAGCAGCCCATAGGATTAGCTGTAAGCTAGAGCGCTTAATAAAGTTTCAAGCTTGTGAATTCAGGTAAACTTTGGGGCAGGGGTATATTGGACGCCTCCAGACATTTTCATTCATTCATTCATTCATTCATTCATTTTCTGAATTGCTTAATCCTAATTAGGGTTGTGGGGAGGCTGGCGCCCATCCTAGGGCGAGGGCAGAGTACACCCTGGATAGCTTGCTAGGTCATCGCAGGGCACCTCCAGACATTTTAATCATTACGTTAAATTCAAAACTGGTATTTATTCACAGTGTGTTGATAATATTGGTGAATTTTTTCTTTTTTTTTTTTTTTGACTGTTTAAAATCTAATTTGTACAAATTCACATTGCTTTGTTAAACTGAACCTAAAACTAAACTTTTCAACAAAATCAGACACTTATTGTTCATATTGGTAACAGATCTTAGTCCGTGTTAAGCAAAAAAATATGGTCAGCCTTTGAGTGACAGGAACTTGCTGTGAGAAGCTGAGGTCATCAGATATGTGAACTGAGTGGGAGAACTCTACTTTAATGATTGGTCATCACAAGTCTTTCAAAGACTGACAGATTTTGCTTTAGTCTAAGAGTGGTAAATGTGAAAAAGCTTGGTAGAAGAGCATCCATCTGCCATCCACAGACATGGGGCAATTAATTTGCACGGCAGAGAGCTTTTATAAATAGTATGCTTTGACTCACAGTCTTATTGCTTATGTTTAAGCTGTTGTATCTCCTTCCTTATTCTTTTGGCTCACACAAATTGGCAAGGGTTCGTCTGAGTACCCATCCCATCTTTTGGCTGGAGGGCTAAGTAGTGTTGTGCATCTCTCTTACACGACTTGGAGAAGATTTGTCGGATTCTCTGCTTCAGGTTATCCCAAGAGCAGACATACTCACAGTTTGCCTCCAAGGAATCTGTAGTGTATGTGTAATGCATGACTTCATCTGAATTCAAGCTGCTGTGTAATTGGACAAATTCTTTTAGGCCTTAACACAATAGCCAGTGGGATACATGTACAGTTGTGCTTTTCCAAGAAGGCAGACACAAACCACTCATGCCTCATACTGCCTGGGTCTAACCACTGGAAACAGAATTATTTAAACATATTAAATCTTAACCTTTTTTTATTCATTTTTTAAATATTTTCATATATTTTTTTTTCCTGACAGACCTACTGAATAAAATATGCAGACTCAAACTTCCAATGCAACATTTAAAAAATGTGAAATATTTTTATTGCAAATATAAGGTCAACATTTTTGGTGATAATAATATAAATTCAAGTTACTCCTTGTTATTTTTTTTCTTGTTTTTGTCTATGACAGAGTATTGTTCTACTTTACATACTACTGTAAGCTACCTTTTGCCACTCCCCCAATTGTCAGTAGAATTCTGTGGCCACTCCCGCTGAAACTTGGTCAAAATGAGCAAAAATGAGCCTTTAGGATTCTTGTAGGATGCTTGCAAAATGTCAGGGCAAGTCGCCAAACCAGAAAGTATCAATGTGTCCACAAGTTTAAGGCTGTGGGGAAAGCACGATGAAGTAATGACTTTTCATGTGCTCCCAGACAACATGTCCCCACCTCAATACAGGACTGCCATATCAGTGTCCAATACCTTTGCAATCGCTTCTATCCATCTACAGTTACTGCCAAGCAGACCAGAACAGAACCAGTGCCCAAATTGTTCACAATCAGTTATGGAAAGTTAGGTTCATGTAAGTGACGTCTAAGTCATGGTCTGGTGCGAAAACTGTCTGCACTGGGAAAGAGCATGTCTGAGATGGAAGGGGTCCTGTTTTCTGACTAATCACATTTCAAGTTGAGTCTTGCTGATGGAGGTGGAATGGTGGCATAGTGGTTAGCATGTCCGCCTCACAGTAGGAAGGTTCTGGGTTCAAGTCCCAGGTTCGGGCATTTCTGTGTGGAGTTTGCGTGTTCTCCCTATATTTGCGTGGGTTTCCTCCAGGTACTTAAGTTTCCTTCCATAGTCAAAAGACATGTGTGAGTGATTGAGTGCTGCTGACTGTAGAGAGCAAGTTTGGTGTTGGCATGGGAAGCCTTATGCAGATGATAATGTTCTGGAGCAAGACCACTGGGGTGGACCAGGTGTCATGGTTTGGGCTAGAATCAGCAGCCACTGCACACACACAACTCAAGCTGTGACCTGTGTTAAAATTTGCATACCATAGAATATTTGAGTGCTGCATTAGAAGTTTGAGGCAGTATATAAAGCAGAGCAAAAATCTACACAATTTGGAAAAAAATGTTCCTTTCACACATCTGACACCAGTGTGTATTCTGGCTGCACTTCAGAGGAATAATGCTTCTGATTAGTTTCAAACCATCAAGGACATGCGAACCAAAGCAAAATGCCTATGGTTGCTTAAATTATACAGATACAAGACTAACTATCTGCTTTAGTTTTTTAATGTTAAAATTGTATTAAAATAAAGTTGAAATTCCTTCATTCCTTCTGTTTAATAATCCATGCAATGCAAGACTGAATAAAAAAATGTAGGCAGTTGAAAAAATGTACAGTTCTTCAAGAAAAAGAGCAGATAATTCAGACCTTTGGTGTAAGCAAGATTACTTTTTTATTTTATTTAATGACAGTGATTAATATTTGTTCTATAAAGAGTGACTAAATGGAAAGACACCAATCAAACTGGAACTTGATAGAACTTGAAACTTGGTAGAAACTGAAAATTTCAACAAACCAGTCATGTTTCAATACTTTAATGTTGTCATTAAATAATGGCATAAATAATATAAATGCAGTTTAGCAGTGGTAAGTGTATTCTGATCAACTACCTATCTAAGGAAGTTCAAATCTTACAAACAGCAATACTGTAATTGCACTGACAAATAAAGTATTCCTTTATAAATAAATATTTATAAATATGAAATATTCCATAGGCCAGTTTCACCTTGAAATGTGAAAAAAGAAAAATCTGTCCTTAGGCCTAAAAGCAGAAGCTGCTAAGATGTGCTCTAGTTACAGCCTAAAGAGGCACACCAATCACCCTCTATAGAGCCAAAAGAAAGAAAAAGAAGAGGAGAATTTTCCCATTTTATTCCACTTCAAGAGCAAAACTGGACTCAATCTTTCAGTTGAGAACTCATTCCCAAGCCAAGTGTTAGATATGAAGCAATATGTGGGGATGGAGCTGAGAATGCTGAGGAGCATGCTGGGAGCTGGATACAGAATGTGAGAAAGAAGGAGGTGACACACCAATATAGGATGTGCAGTGGAGAGTTCACCATGGGCCATAAGAAAAAAGGAAATAAGAAAAAATAGGGTGGCCATGAAAAGTAAGAAATAAGAGACAGTAGAACACAGACACAAAGAAAAAGGTGATATGTAACATTTGAAACTCCTGCCATGTTGTTGCTAGGTTACTATCTCATGGTTAGTATAAACCTGCACTCTGTATGCAATGCATATGTTCAGCATTTTTCAGACACATACTCCCAAAGCTTCCAAACGCTAAAACACATGAAACACAATGCACACAATATCCTATTGTTTTTTGTTGCTAAGGAATCCGGTGTAAATTCCTTTGCTTGCATCACTTGCTGCTTTATGCCATCTGCAAATACATCTCACATTTGATCCTGTTCTCTCTGTCGGCAAGGCAAGCTTTCTCATCACAAATATGCTAATGAGCTCATATCCCTGATCCCACTGAGTATACAAAACAGGCAAATGAAGCTGCACTGAAAACAGCCATCATCAGCAGTAGGGTGAGCTGATCTAAGATGAGATTCGTGTTTGTTAGCAACCCTGTGATTGGTATAATTACACCCCAGCCATAGTAAGATGGAGGTAGGTAATAGTGTAATATGCACCCACCATAGATGAATCATGTGTGCATTTCACTGTTTGTCATTAGGCACTGCATTACCACAGTGGGGTGTGAATGTTGTTTTATGAAGGCAGCCATGAGCACAACATGACATGAAATTATCTTTAAATATGAACATTAATTTTCTATATATTATAGATGTCTATAGTTTTTTTCTCTACGGACAATGCTCTAGTTGAATATTTTCATATGTCTGACAACATGAATGATTGAGAGGAAATCCAGAGGTAAAATCCCAGTGCATGGGATGATGCATTTTGAAGAAACACTTTGAAACAGATGTAAGAAGACCCATGAAAAAGAAAACAGATGTCTGAAACTTTTGATTTCATCTTCAACATCTGATCAATTCCAAAGTGAATACAATATGACAAAAAAATTATATGTATATGTGTGTGTGT
>JAQMYF010000021.1:29951664-29964115 GCA_030014195.1 Neosilurus mollespiculum
GGTGTATTTCACCTACCACACTGTATATATATATATATATATATATATATATATATATATATAAAGGAAAAAGAAGAAGTCTGCTCAGGGACACACTGGGTATCCAGAGCCTATTCCAACATTTGCATGAAACAGGACCAGAGTCATCAATTCACCTATTGCCATGTTTTTACAGGGTGTACAGAAGCAAAAATATATGAATAAATCCTACACAAACATGAAAGCAACAAAATAAAAGACATGCAAAACTCAGCACAGGAAGTATCCTAAACTCAGAGTCAAGCCGGGTATGCTTGGAGTATGAGACAGCAACACAATCAACTCAACCACCATTTCACCCCTACCTTATTAGATAACACCATGTCATTGTTGATGCATCTCAAACAAAAGTTTGTTTGGGCCAGAACGTGCTCTCATTGGGCCTCATTCACCAACAGTTCTTATGAAGAAATTTGTTCTTAACTCTCACGCACTTTTCTGGCATTTCTGGCATTAGGTACGAAATGAACATGAAAGAGCACTCTCACTCACATAGAGGTACCAAAGTGATGTTGCGAAATCCCTACTATTTCCCTTCTTTTTTCCGAAATTTTTAGTCATATATAATGTCAGAGATGGATTTTTTTTTTTCCATGTTCAACTTTGTACAAAGCAACATACAAATAAATGTCACTCCATGATGTATAAATTATATTCATTGGAAACCATGGCTTATTTAATCATTGATAACTCAATTTACATGGTGATCACAGACTAATTCTTTAATGACTGGCAAAATGCATTTTTTTCCATGACTCGAATAAATTATAGCTCATACACTTTGGAGAGAATGCATCTTCGAAGACTGTGTGGATTTATTTGCAGACTTATAAGCTGTTTCAGCTACCAAGAGCTTTTCTCATGGAGCTGTGCAACAACTTAAGCCAGTAATATGGGCTCATACCCAACACTTCAAACAGGTACCACCAGATGTTCAGGTACTGAATGCCCTGGACTTTTTTGGCCACAGGGACATGCCACTACCTGAACATCTGGTGGTACCTGGTTGGAATGTCAGGTATGGGCCCACAGAAAGTATAAATCTAATTTCTTGGAGCATATAAATGGAGCTTTGGAGAGTATAAATCTACTGGCCATGGAATGTATTAAATTCTATCCTGAAAATAAACAAATTCTAAGACATTTTGTAATGTTGCTGCTCTAACCAACATCATAGATGCAGTAGGCTGTGCACACTCTCCCAATCCATTTCCATTTCTTAAACATAAACAGCACTCAGTTTATATCCAACTCACCTGTAATTCAGAGAACCATCTGTTAAATGTGGCCTCCCATTTCCCAGGGTTTTGTTCTTACAATGATATTCTACATTATGAGATCGGGAATATGTGCTGGATGTGTTTGAATAAATTATTTCAATTTAATACAGTATATATTTAATGCAGTATATAAAAAATACAGCCAGTGATAAGCTTCTTTACACACCAGAGAAGGTGCGTGTATGACAGCAGTTGCAGTTGCTAGCATCTCATGCATGTGTTTTTTTCTTAGCCTATGATTTTGGGTCAAGGCACTTTTTTTTTATTTCTCCACTATTCATGCTAATGAATCTCATCTGGAATTTATGTACTGAAAAAATAAAATTCTTCCCTGTCTTAGATTTCAGCTTAAAGACATTGCAACTTTGTTTGTCTGGCATCACCGTTATGTTATCAGTTGATCAAGTGACTGATCAAGGCTGGCGATCCCCTGAGACGAAACAGACCACAAGACTTCAAAACCCGATTTTAGTGTCTTTCGGAGATAACATAACAGTGACAGCGCACAAGCAAAGCTGCAGCGTCTTTATAGGCGAGTCCAAGGTTAAAGTACAGCTCAATTAAGTCACGCATTTCCATTTATATACATACTGTAGCTTATACTTTCTCATGTGCACGAGAAACCAATTTTTTTTTCTTTTGTGTCTCCTCTCAATGCTCTGGTGGCATTGGATAGAAAAAAATAATAACGTGTGGCCACATGTTATGATCTCGTGGCCATGCATTAACTTTCACATGGCCATGCGTTATTATCTCATGGCCACGAGATAGTAATGTGTGGCCACGCATTACTTTTTTTTAATCCAGTGTCACCAGAGGGGCTCCGTAGATTCTAGTGGTTCTGTGGATCTGTAGCTTTATCATAGTTTGCGCTTTCATAAATATTTGCATACACACAATATCCTGTGTCATTTTATGTAGATTAAGGGGGGGGGGGGGGGGGTCACCTATGCTAATTAGAGTAAATGGCACATGTTTTCAATTTACAGAGACACTGGGATTCACCAATCTAAGAACACAACTACAAACAAATCCAAGGTTTATGAACACATCATGAATCTGATATAATCTTTTCTTACAAATTCTCTTAAGAGCAAATTTACGAATAAACTTAAGATGTTGATTAATAAGGCCTATAGTTCTGCAGTTTGCAACGGGCACTATTAAAAGGAGCTTCAGATTGCCATTGACATTACTGAGCCTCTCACACAATTTGGCATGTGAATCAAGCCAAGTGATAGTTAGTTGATGCTAAACTTCCATATTGTGCACATCTGTGCTATAATTGCTTGGATTTTTAACCAAATTAGAGAAGACTCAACACAGCATTTCCAAGGGCTCTAATTAAAGCTCCAACAGCTCTGATGAAAATCACACTTTCGTAAAGAGTCTTCATCATCACTCATCTCTCTCTCTCTCTCTCTCTCTCTCTCTCTATCATGCCTCACACATCCACCACCAATCTCTAAACTGACTGTAATCTGAAGAAATTATTACTCTCCATTTCTATGTACCATAATGGACATGGAAACTCAATGGGTGTAAACCACATACATATGGACACGTATCTGTTGTATTCTAATAATCTCATTGTCATATTAAGATTTTATAGTCTAACTACCAGTTTTGCTTTCCAAGTAAACTGAACAGAGATCTTTTCATATTATGGAGAAAATCTGTTCATGCTTTCATTCTAGTGGTTCTTCCTCTTGGATTTGCTTTTTTAGTGGAGCTCTGGAGCTTCATACTTATGCAAATTTCATAAAGCCAGGAGCTTGATTTTGTTTTCCAACCATGCTCACGTGCCCACACAGACAACACAGACAAGAAGAAAATGGTGAGGAAAAATATATCACACACCCGCTGCTGTTGGCGTTGCGTGCAATTGCGCTTCACAGGCTATTCTCTTACTTTACGTATGAATGTTTCTGTAAATGTACACGTGCAGATATTTTCAGAGGTCCACTTTTAGGCAGTGCCTAAGTATTTATATTGTGAATATCTGTGTCGCAATCTCGACAAACTTTTCTAAGCCACATCTTTTGTAGTTTTTTCTCCATGTTCGGGCTAAATGTGTCTGTTAGCTGGTCATATTGTACAAGGAATTTGCTTCATAGCAACTTTATATAAGGAATTATGACATACACATTCTTTCTCAACACCTCCGCGGCAAAAGCTTTTCTCCAGCATGTGCTATTAGGCTTTAAGCCAGCCATCATACACCTATATGAGACATTTTTATATCCCCTTTTGTTCTCACAGTATGTTAGCTTAGTTGCAGGAAAAAAGTAAACTGCATTGAAGCATGCAGATCATTATACACTGTATAGTGTATGTGCTTGGTTCAGCCTTTGCCATTGTAACCAGATAAACGCAGATTTCTTCCAGATTGCACTTGAAGCTTCTCAAAGGTGTTTTTTTCCTACCCAGCATGAGGGTTTTACAGGGATATTGCATGTTTGCAAATGTTGGCTGATTTCACCCTGTTTGCTTAAGGCTCTCCTGAGTGAGATAATGTCAGCACAAGCTAATGAGCTGTGAGGAATGCATTCATTATATAACCAAATAAAGAAAGAAGGCTGCAACTATTAGAGGTGAGCAGGGTTAAATTGTGCATTTGGACACAATGCTAATTTCTTAGCTATGATTAAGAAGTCACTGGATGACAATAACCTTTCCGGCAGGCTCATTAAACCTTGGGTCACTCAGTCTCAGGATGAGAAAGCCTGAGTGACATCCTAACTGGAGACAGCTAAGTCCCATTAATGTGACAGAAGCCAGGAGGTCACAGAGCTCCAACTCCCTCAGTCAACTCTGAAACTGTGGGCAGAGAATGTCTGATATACTGTATGTGAAGTTCTTATTGATCCATCATGATGGTTCGGCTAATGCAGGACTTGGTGGAATTGGACAGTAGGACTCTTGATGGCCTGAGGGGAAACCATGCATCCATCTTTCTTGATCAAGCTTCTATTTTCTTGTGACTCTGCTGTAGAAGCAATGATTAAGTGACAATTTGTCAGAATGACATAAGGATAAACTAACCCTTAAATTGCTCCCTGTTTTCATCTGGATGAGAGGTGGTAATATTCTGGTCTGCAGTGTCCTTTCATGCTGTTCATCATTTTGTCTCTCAGATTCCTCTCACAAACAAACATAAGCATTAAGGTCTTGTCTAAAGCACTGGTAGTGATATACACCATGACAAAATGCCTTTCTTTTCTAGTGACTTGGACAGGAAACTTTTGAGGAGGAAAAATGGAAATTGGTCAGATGATATATTGGGAAGTTAGAATTAAAGAATCCAGAAGGACTTAGCATTTTCTGAGCATGTCACATCAGAACAATCAACGCTCTTCAACCTTTGACAACTTAGTATGCAGCTCAATCATCCCATTTTTGCATTATTTATCTCTTTAGAGAATACACACAGGTGACTTGAAATAGCCATAACCCCATGTAATCCATTTATTGAGATGCGGTGGGGTCTTAGAAGTGTTACATATGCTAGATTTTAAAAGGCTACTCCTGGTCTTCTCAGATCAAGAGCAGCACTCCTTAACTGCTTAAATGCTTGCCTCAGGGTCCTGACTGCAGTAAACTCATATTCTGTCCCCAGGCCCAGAGCTCACATTTCCACCAACCACACGGCTATCATCTTTTATTAAATCCTCTCCTCCCACACAGACATCCAGACTCATGTTTCTCACAGATATGCTATTAAACCAGTTAACTGCATTTGAACAGGGGAAAAAAAAAAGACGATTCTGTAAGTCTAAGCTCAATTGCATAATGTTAATTGACTTGATTGAAGTGTAGGGAAATGGGCTTGTTCACATGTGTGGCTCAGACTATAAAGTATCTGGATAATGTGCAAGGCTTAATTAGCAGGGACATGGCAGAGTCAGTAAGAAAGAAGTTAAAGGTTTGCAGAAAAGGCCCAGCAAAGCTGAGAGATTTTTATTTTTAAGGCATGACCCATTTAGATCTCAGCAGAACTTTTGTCAGAGCTCATTTGACTACGTTTCTTGTAGCTCAGTCTGTACCTCAAAATATCCACAATGTAGTGTGGTGCACAGTGCAGTGTAGGTGCATTTTGCAATGCGATACCAGCAAGAACAGACTTCTTAATTTGTGAAACATTGATAACAACCAATGCTGACATTTGTTTTGGCCTATGGTGTGTTACCATGGTAATTCTCTGAACTTTTTTCCCCCCCTTTTTTTTTTTTTTGCTGTCATGATTAGGCTGCAGAAACAGAAAACACTCCGATGATTAACACAATTAAAGCCCATGGCAGCACAGGCCTGCCAGCACAGAGCCCAGCAGTCACAGAAGAACAGAGCAGGCCATGGGACAAAGGGCTTAAATTAGGACTAATTAAATTGCACATGCCATGCTCTCACTCCCACTTGTTGAACTTTTACTCCACTCTCTAACCAAATGTGCATGGTGTGCAGACCTCCGAGGACTCACAGCATACCCAAACTCCTGTGTGGTTTTTCTCAAGAATCGTCCTTGAAGTGGGATATATATATTTTTTTTTCTATCCTTGCCTACTAGATATGAGCAATCACCTGTTCTGACTGGCTAATTTACTACAAGAATGTCACCTAATATCTTATTACTGGGCATATCACAACAGGAAGAATGACTGGTGAAGCGAACACACACACTGACCTAACTGGCATATATATTGTCACATGCAACTGTCAAATTTAATTTTTTGTGGGAAATCTATGCAAAATTGGTAATAGTATTTTGGTTTGAATAAAATAAATTATTGTTGTATAATAGGGCCTAACCTCAGGTTATGTTACGTTACATGAATGACGTGTTTATGCTAATACTGCTAATACCATTACTACTGTCATGACATTAGTTGCTATGTCATAATTGGAGAAATTAGAATTTAAAAACTTACCTTCAGTCTTCAGGCACATGCATGCATGTGCTGTCTAAATTGATAAAGTTGTAATTATCTAAACATATGATTCAGCTCATCAGTGGCTTACTAAACTGAATAACTTACTAGGAACGAGTATGCACTTGTGGACTGCGGACAAACACACACACAATTTCCTGCGGTAATGAAATCCGTGCATCACGGTAAATTCTGCGTAGCTCTTGCGAAAGGTAAAAAGCAGCTGTGATTCGTCGTGAGCTAAAAGCAAACACTAGCCGTCCCTGTTTTTTCTTTTCATTTTAGACTACAGTAACTCCATGAAAAGGAACAACATTTGGAATCAAAAACATATTTTTACTTTTAAGAATTAGAATTTTTATCTTCACCAGATTTGACTTCATAATTTTGCTGCAATCTTCAGTATAGCCTAATGCCGGTGTCCAGACCAGCACATCGTGCCCGGTGTGAGTAAGCTGAAAGTATTTTCAGGATTATATGTAGAATACTGTTTGGCTAATGCTGTTTCTGTTCATTTTAGAGTCATTCCATGAAACGCAACAATATAAATAAAGTATTTGATGGTAAGAACTTTTTTTTTTTTTTTCAAAAATTACAGTTTTTCTCCAACAAACGCAACCTTATCAACCTGCTGTTACGAGTAGACCTCAAGCTATCTGGGAAGCTATGTGCTGACCAGCCTTTTTGTAAAGTATTATATGATAATAATGTATATATTTACGTTTTAGAATTTCACTACAATAATTTAAAATGCAATATATCTGACAACCCAGTGGATAGAATAAAACAGTTATTGGGCTTCTTTTGATTGTATATGACCTGAATAGCCCATAAGCCTAAAGACTCACAGGCTGTGAGATTATATATAATCAACATCGCGGAATGACTGTTAAATATATACACACTATTCAGCCATAACATTAACACTGCCTGATTAGTCTGTAGCTAGTCAGCTCCATACAATCACAAGCTTCAATGCATTGTGTGTTCTGACAGCTCTCTATCAAAGCTAGCATTAACTGTTGCAGGTGTTCGTACTACAGTAGCCTTTATTGATGCATAAGTGTGTCATGGGCACCCAAGTTGGGTTGATGATTTTGGTTTCCATTGATCGTTATCATGACATTTTATTCTTAACAAAGTACACAAAGTACCTCAGTAAAGACTTTTTTTTAAATTTGGATAATTTGTGAACAGGAACCAGGAATACCGGGAAGATACCTCGGGGTCGACCCAGAACACGCTGGAGGGACTATGTCTCTCGGCTGGTCTGGGAACGCCTTGGTGTCCCCCGGGAAGAGCTGGAGAAAATGGCTGTGGAGAGGGACGTCTGGACCTCAATGCTTGGGCTATTGCCCCTGCAACCCGACGCCGGAACAAGCGGAAGAAGAATGAATGAATGGATGGATAATTTGTTCATCATGTGTCATTTAAGTGTTCCCTTATTTATTTTTATTTATTTTTTTATTTATGTATTTATTTTATATTTTTGAAGCAGCTTATATACTGTCCAAAAGAAAAAACGAATATCCATATTTTTTGATAAGTTAATTTGCTTCTCCCTGCTGTACAGGTGATGATTAAATGACACTTTCCCAAAGGGACAAAGTACAAACCACATCTAAAATCTATCCCTGTCTTTTTCATCAGAATAACAGCCGTTCGATATTGTATTCTACTTTGCCAGTTTGTGTCTGTCTCACCTAAGCATTTTTAAGTTGCCAGCCTTAGTCAGATGCCTCCCACCAGGACACAAAGAGCAGTTTCTTAAGCAGAAAGGACTTCATCCAGTGGTATAGAGCTTTCTGCTGATGACCATTGAGCTGCACAGAGGAGGGTTACTGCCTGAAAGAGTGCTCTCTGAAGACTACATCAACAGACAGCAATGTCTGAGCCTCTGACATTTGCAAGTGAAGAAGCTCCAAGTCAAACCTATTGACATGCACACCGGCCCCCTGTGGCCCACTGTTGTCTTTCAACAGTCAGCAGGTACAGAAGGACCTTTGACAAAGTCAGTGCTTCCATTTTGTTTATATTATTTATTTCATTTCAAGTGCCAGTCGTCCATGGGCATATTGGCTGGTAGATAAAGGTAGTGGGAGGCAGTGGGAGGCTTTCAGGAGGCACACTTGACACATCAGTGAGCAGAGCAGCAAAGAGAAACAGAGCTGTTGCTCTGGCTGGAATTAGTGATTTTTAAGGTTAAGCTGTGAAACCTGGACACCAAGGATTTTAGTGTGATCCTTTTTTATTTTCGTGAGGTGAATAAATGAGAGACATTACACATCAGTGAATATCCTGCTGACCATTTTGCTCATAACATACGATTTTTAGCATTTTCTTAATTCAACTGAGCATTTCAATGAAGTACTGTTTATCTCATGACTGCACCTTATTTTCTCTTGGTAGCTCACTCACTCATTCACTTTAGGGTCGCAGGGAGGCTGAAGCCTATCTCAGCTGACACTGGGTGAAGGCGGGGTACACTCTGAACAGCTAACCAGACTATCAAATGTTTAAATGTTTAAATTCCTTTTAAAATTATTTTTACTGTGTAAAGTTGCTTTGCGACAATGTCAATCATAAATAGCGCTATACAAATAAAACTGAATTGAATTGAATTGAATTACAGGGCCGACACACAAAACCATTCACATTCACTCCTGGGGCAATCTGGAACAGCCAATTAGCCTAATGTGCATGTCTTTGATTTGTGGGAGGAAACCAAAGTACCTGGAGGAAACCCATGCAAGCATGGAGAGAACGTGCAAACTCCACACAGAAATGTCCTGAGCCCGGGATTCAAACCAAGAACCTTCTTGCTGTGAGGAGGACATGCTAACTATTAAGCCACCATGCCACCCTTATTGGTAGCTAAGTATTGGTAATGATGACTCTTCACTCAGTCATCTTCAGTAACTGCTTTATTTTGATTACAAGTGCAGGGAATCTGGAGCCTAACACATGCTGGATGGTGTATCAGTTCATCGCACCTGTATGGTAGTCCTCCAAGTAGCCACCAAAACACCTACCCATGCATTTGGGATGGAGGGTGAAGGGAACCCGCACAGACAGTAAACTCGTTCAGGATTAAACCAGGGACCCTGTAGCTCTAGCTGGAGTTAGTAAAGCACTGGTACTGATAACGTGTAAGAGCACCTCATATATAAATACCCACAAGTTATAGTTTCAAATCTCAGCGGCAATAGTCATGGATTAAAAATCAGAGAGGTATGACCTTGCAGTGTGCAGCCCTTTGTGTAAGAAACTTGACACTACATGAAAATAAATTCTAAATGCATCTAGTATGAGCTGTTCATTAGAATCATGTAGACTCTTTAATCTTTAATTAATGATAAAATGTGACATTTTGACATTAGGATGGTGTTATTGGGGCATCCTAAACACTTAATTATTTATAAAACAATGTCAGAAGGACACAAACAAAAATTTGCATATGGAAGCAAGCTAAAGAAGGACAACATGTTTCTCCCTGGAGCACTGTGCATGTAACAAGGCAAACATGATGTGATCACCTGGAACTGAAGCACATCTCTGTGGGAGCAGCCATTTGTCTTTGTGTGTCCTATTACTTGCAATCAGTTCTCAGCTGATTAAAAGTGGTGGGGAATACAGAGTATTATGCTGCAAGATGAGGACAGAGGAGGAAAGGATGCGAGCACCTGGTGAATGAGAACAGCTGGTTTTTTTTTCTCAGCTCATCTAAGATAAGATACTTCTGTTCTTCCAATGATACTACCAGTGCCGGCAACTGATTTCATCCATCAGGAAAAGTCAGAGCAATGTGACATTTCGGAACAATTTGTGCCGGGTTGGTACTATCCGAATTTACTTCATGGCTTCATATTTCACATCTTAGTGGGAGGGAAATAAGCTGATTAGTGTCTTTCCATGAGCTCTGACCAAGTACAAAAGCACAGGAAAAAAACCCCAGCTCTGTGAAATCTAAACAGCTTCCAGAGCTTCTAGTAACCAATAGGAGAAATTAGACATGTTCTGAACAGGGACAGATGGGAGATGTCTTCTCACATCATACTTACTCGTGATACGAATGCAGATCCTTGTGTGCCACATTGTACAACACTGCCATCTGTTGACAACCATACAGAAGATGGGATTTTACCAGCAGTAGTGGGATGAGAGATGATTTCATTATTTTAATCAAAAGGGAAGAAAGCGACTTGCTCGATATGGCAAAATAGCACTTAAAGAGACATGGCAGGAGGTGGTGTATGATTGCAGTTGCAACAGAGACAAATGATGGTAGATGATGATGGCTGATGTGTCCCAATGGGGTGTCTCCACAGTGAGGAGTACTGAAGGACTCTTTTTTTTTTTTTTATCTGGCAGCAGGAAGACACTGGTAGATTCAGTTCACATGGGCATAGCATGACTGAAATCAGATGTATATTTGACTCACAGAAATGACGTAGTCCATAAACTACTCAACATTATGCAGCTCAGAATCAGTGAACTAAAAAAAATAACAGGCTGTTAGTTCAGATCATAATGATTATAACCATTACTGCTGGATGAATGCTTGGTTTCAATCTTACAGAGAATCAACCCTGCTGTGCTGAGGCAATGGGTATTAAAGGTGTAATAGTTTCTTAGATTATGGCCACTAGATGGAGGGCTCCGCCATTCATACAGTATTAAAATATGATGCAGTTGATATTAGGCTGTGAGGCCATTTTAGACTCAGATCTAAGCTACTGTCATATATAATCACTGATCGAGAGCATGCTTGAAATGTGGTCATGTGACTTGTTCTTCTAACACACCTAACAAACATGTGCATCTATTTGTCATAGCCATTTATCATTCAGTACAGTGCTGGAGACAAACAGAAATATTAGGTTTGCCCAAAATTCAGAAATGACACACGGAAAATCCATACAGCAATTATGAATTGAACAAGTACTTGTTTTTGTTGTTGTGTAAATGCTAATGCATGTTCATCAGACATGCACATGAGAGATAAGGGTCACTTAAACACAAAAGTTATTTCTGGATATGAAACAAACTGAATTATTAGGGCTTACTTTGCAAATTGTCAAAATTTTGATTCACATTACCTTTTGAAGACAATAAAACATTTAGTAAATGTGTAATTCAGACCCCCACCCATCTTTACTCATTACCATGTGCTTTTAAAGAAGCCCGTTTACTTACCAGGCATATCAGATAAACATGAAATTCAGTGTTATCACTTGGAAATAAAATTGGCTATAGTGTTTTGCTGAGACCATTTGCTTCCTGCTGTACACAAGTGTCAAAAACCCCTGCACCAGTCACAAGGTTTATTAGTAGAAATCAGCATCTTTTATTTCTTTTGAAATCATATACCATCTTCCTTTTCTTAACACTCAACCATGAAATTATAGAGTTTCTATGAATTGGTGTTGCATTACCAAGTTACCGTGTATGCGCAAGATCGTTTCTACAGTCATGCAATCTTTTTAGGTCAGGTTTATTTTTAGGTCAGTCATATCAGTTTCATTTTTTTTTTTCAATCATTTTTCACGAGTGCTTGGTCCTGAAAGTGAAGCCGTTCATCACAGGACACTACTGCCACAATCACAATTCACTTGTATGTTTCTTAACAGTGGGTTTTCAGTGAGAAATTTCCCTGTTATGATTATATAGGCCAGCCACATTATGAAGAATAACATCAGTCCTTTCTCTTGAAATGAATATATTTTAATGGAATTACAGGAGCAGTAATAGGCTGTAGTCAGGGCCTGATCTGATTACATGTTGAATCTGAATCTGAAATGAGAAATCAATTAGCTCTACAGATAGCATTGTTTAAATTACTCTGAATCAATATCTCAGACTGCTTATACAGCATGTGCGTCAAAGTGTGATTAATAGAGCAGTGAATAATTATCCCCAGGACCTATCCCTCATGCTGGATGCTAAAGAGAAGATTTGTGGGTTTGACACTTGCAGAATACGACTTTTTCTTTTAACCTGCCTAGATAATTGAAGCACCGTATATGATACTTCCTACCACAAATCTCACATTGATTTTACTTTTATCACCACTCAGATGGAAGGAGACTGTAGCACTCTGTCTGATGAGACTCACTGGCTTACCAACATAGATTGTTTGTGTGTGTGTGTGTGTGTGTGTGTGTGTGTGTGTGTGTGTGTGTGTGTGTGTGTGTGTGTGTGTGTGTG
>JAQMYF010000021.1:29965804-29996909 GCA_030014195.1 Neosilurus mollespiculum
GTGTGTGTGTGTGTGTGTGTGTGTGTGTGTGTGTGTGTGTGTGTGTGTGTGTGTGTGTGTGTGTGTGTGCTGCACTGTGATGGTCTGGCGAGCTGTTCAGGGTGTATCCAGCCTTCGCCCAGTGTCGGCTTTGACAGGCTCCAGCCTCCCTGCAACCCTAATAATAGGATTAAGCAGTTCGGAAAATGAATGAGTGATTGAGTGTTGCTGACAGTAGAGTGCAATTTGGGTATGAATGAGTGAGTACATATTATAATGTTGCTGCATGACATGTAGTGCATTACATATACTGTGTGTACATTAAAAGAATTAACAGGTGAAGTGAATAACATTGATTATGACATTATATGGCATAAGGATCTGAATGATTTTAACAAGGGCCACACTGTGATGGCCAAAACGCAGGGTCTATTCATCTCAAAAACGGCAGGTCTTGTTGGATGTATCTGTTATGCAGTGGCAAGAACCAAAGGTGTTTCAAGGAAGGACAACCAATGAACTGGCAAGAGTATCATGGGTACCTAAGACTCACTGATATGTGTGGAAAACCAACATAAAATGAAGCCAGATAAAACACAAAAAACTGGACAGCGGAAGCAGAACTTGCCTCACTTTAATTAGTAGTATTTTAATATGATATTAATATGCTTCTGTCTGAGCACTGATTAGGATCTAGGGCAATTTTTCTTGATTGATGGAACAATGGACTTCATTTTCATAAAGGCTTTCTCACTAGGATATTATTATTTTATGATATTAGGACTTATTTCCAAAATTGGCTTTAAATATTAATTAGCCACGTATTGACCTCTTTGAGAAAGTGCTGTGTTCACTGAAATCATATTGGCCTTTTAAGCTGACAAACCTTACAATTTCAATCTCAAATGTGTTATTCGTTTAAGAATTTCATAAAACAAAGCAAACAATTACTCTTGAATACGTGTGCACTTCCCAACATGCTACTGAAAGGCTATCAAAGCAGGATGAGGATCTTGATTCCATTATTTGGACTGGCACTTGGGTAGTTTTACAAATTATAAACTATTAAACTATTAAATACAGTTAATATATGTATGTATGTATGTATAAATAACAGGGGCTTTTCATACAGAGTTATAATATATTATATAAAAATATAGTCCATAAACATGGATTGTGCGTGTAGATTAGCAATGAGCAGTCACTCACAGTGATGATAGCATTGATGACAACATCATTCACCATTAATAAAGACTACTTTAAAAATAGATAAATAATCCATGTTATTGTATCCTTTATATGTGTAATATATTATAGCTTTTCAATGAAATACATTTTATGATATGATTAATGATCCATTCAATACTTTATGATATATTATGTTAAAAAAAATTAAACCATGTGTTTGATATCAAACAGTGTTCTGCATCTAAACAGTGTTATGCAAGGACTAATAATAAAAAAAAGTTTAATAAATTACTTCACTATAATTTTTTGGTCAAAATGTATTGAACAATGCTGTTGTAGGCAATGAGAACAAAAAATAATCGCTCCGACAAGTATATTGAGGTAAAGGTATGGCTAATTTTTCAGAAAAATTGAAAGGTGTCGCAATTTTTATTATTATTATTTTTTGACTGTTGCATAGCATGAATGAACTTCAAACCATATGGAATGGTTTAGCGGGTGAAGAAATTAAAAAATATTTGAACACTGTGCCTGAAAGGTTAAATGCTGTAATCCAACTAAAGGGTGGCTTCAATAAATACTGACTTTTTTTTCTCAAAAAAGTGGCTGTTATTTTTGTTATTACTATATATTGTTGTTTGTTTACTTATTAATCAATATGAACCAATATTACATGAAATAAATAGTATATAATAAAATAATAATATAATAATATAAATAGTACTTGGTTTCTGATTTATCTTCATTTTGTTAAGTGTTTAATCATCACAATATATATGCATAATAAAGAAACAATAGCTACATACATAGTTTGTGTCACACACACACACACACACACACACACTTACTTGGGAGTCTCTATAACATATCATAAATTAATGAATGGTATTGACAGGTTCTCATTCATTTTACATTTTACACATCAGATATATTTCAGTGAAAAATCTAGAATATATTACACACATAAAGGATATAAGACCATGGATTATTCATCTGTTTTTACAGTAGTCTTCTCTGATAATGTAATCATCAGTGTTACTATCACTGAGTGACGGGTTTCCTCCTCTACACGTACAGTACATGATTACTGACGATATTTTGGTCGTGAAAGGAAATATTTGTCACAAGTAGGTGACGCTATTGTTCTCTTTTCTTGGGTTAACCGTACTGTGAATGGAACCTGGCCAAAAGCCACGCAGGGTAAATCAGCAGGAAGGGCAGCAGAGTGAATGTGGTCCCGACAGTATCCAATCCCAAAGCAGCGTCTGGGGTGATGACGTCACTCGCTGTAGTCTCAGCTGCGCGTCCGCGTTTCGATTCCGTTTAAGTGAAGCGAGTCAGAGAGCGCAGTGCCACTGAGCCCCTGTGGGACACTGGAGAGGGCTGGAACTGCTCCTGCTCGGGGTTCACACGTGGACGGTGGACATAACAGCTGTAGGTGTAATATCTACAGACAGACTCAGTGCAGTGCAGCCGCTGTCCAAACTCCAAACCCCAGCACGCTTAGAGCTGTAACAGAGACGCAGATGAAGCTCTCTGCTGTTCAGAGCGCATTTCTCCTGTTTCTGCTGAGGACACTGAACACGCCACTGTAGAAGTGACACCGGGAATGTCCGTTACGCACGGGTTTCTCCGCGACACACTGGATCGGTGTGCTTTTTAATACCCGGGGACGTGATTGTATTTGTTTGGGTTGTATTTCAGTACAACAACAAGCTCACACCGGAGTGTCAGGCTGGATGTACAGCTGCGCAATGTGTGGCCACTTTCTCTGGTGCGCTGCGCAATCAGCGCGCACAGGATTTATCCGGGAATCCGTGATGTCCCGCAATCTGTAACAAAGTTGCTCTACTGATAAAAACGACTCACTTCAAAGCCACGATGACCTTCTTAACTTTTTGGATATTGCTTCCTCTTCTGGGTAAGTTGAAAGTACATGTGTCCAAACAAGATGCGGCTGTGCAGCCCATAAACTAACATACTTCCAGTTAAGAGAACATTTGCCTGACTTGTGATTTATACCAGTGTAACCTGTTACCATGAATCTTTTGGGACTTTCAAATAGTTTCCCTGCATGAATATGTTTTCATCATAAACACTTAGTTTGGGATTTTCTTATCCCTACCAAATAATAATAATAATAATAATAATTATAATAATAATAATAATAATAATAATAATTATTATTATTATTATTATTATTATAACAAATACTGTACTTAAATTGTACACTGTGTAATATCTGTGCAGAATAGATTATGATTTATAACACTTATAATTCTAATAATTGACTGTATTTTTAGACATAGTACATGAATAAAATATGGTTTCTGGCCACAATTATTTTCCCACTGTTTCTTGGATTCTGATGCATCTTGTTTTGTGCAGATGTGTTACATGTGTCAATATGTGCTGAGCTGGTGCAGACTCGAGCATCCCGGCTGGATTGTGTCCGTGCTCATGAGCAGTGCCTGGGCCGTTATGGCTGCAGCTCTGCTTTCCGCACAATGAGGCAGTGTTTGGCGGGTACAGGGGGCAACTTCAGCGCACTATCCGAGCCCGAGGCACAAGATGAGTGCAGGAATGCCATGGAGTCAATGAGACAAAGCTCTCTATATAATTGCAAATGCAAGAGAGGAATGAAGAAAGAGAAGAAGTGCTTGCGCATATTTTGGAGTGTCTATCACAGTTTACAGGGTGTGTAAAAAAAAAAAATATGACTGTTTGTTTCCTAATCATAATTAGATCCTCATTTCAGAAGATAAAAAATTACTGTTAAATGTACCATGTCTGACTAAAGCATTCTGGAAGCATCGGTATGTAATCTATGTTTTAACCTTGAGTTGAAAAACTTTTGAAGAGAAGATTATTGGTAATTGAGAATATGAATATAGGGCATAAAATTTCCATCTAAATTTGGGTAATAATTCTGCAAGCTGCGTTCATGTATGTAATGCTTTGCAACTGCACTATACAGCCTCCTGGCACTTCTCCTGGTGTTGTTTTCTAGAGTGCTAATTGAGTTGTTTGTTCTCATTTTCCAGGCAATGATTTGCTGGAGGACTCTCCATACGAGCCAGTGAACAGCCGTCTGTCTGACATATTCCGCCTGGCTCCCATCATATCAGGCAAGCCTGCTGTGGTTATAGCATAGGCTGCTGAAATAGAATGCACTATTGAGGGAATATCACAAACTAGGTGTCTGAATATAGCTATGTTTTATGCTGGGCTTATTCACCCTTGTTAGGTTATATAAATGTGCTCAGTTGGCACTGATTCTTTTCTCTTTCTCCTGCTCCTTTATCTTCTTTACTTGCTATTACAGTGGCACAGTTACGCTTTATACACTACTAGTGTCACATAAGTTGTCTATGTTTGGTCTGCTGTGATAGACCTGAATTGATAGTTGTCTTGTCAGAAGTGTGAATGCTTATCAGGAGCAGAAGGTTATTTTTCCTTGTATTTTATGGCTGACTGTAAGCTCTAATGCTGAGCTGGAGTTGTATTTAAGAGTAAAGTAATGCTCTGCAGGTGGTGCTGTTTAACCCAAGGTACACGTCTCCCAGTACGTCTGCAGGAATTTGAGCAGTGTCTTTTACAGTGATTTGTCCAGCTTTTTTTAAAACTTTCATACCTCAAACTGTTCAAGGCCACTCTTGTTTCTTGTTCTTTCCTTTCAGCTATCTGATGGTTTAGTCAATTATGAATGCGATGAAATATTGTTGCTTAAGGCTCAGCCTAGAGGGATTATGAAGCATAACCTTCATCCCAATAGCTTTTAATCAGTGGGTCATCAAGAGAAAGAATAAAAGTCTAGCAATCAATACAAATGCATCACCTTCACACGATTACTCATTTCCACCTTCCTGCTTGTCAACATTCTGTGAGAGCTGGAGTAGATGAACAGAGTACAACCTAGTGGAAGTAGGAAACAGAGGTTCTGAATGGTTGGCCCTCTACAACTCATGTAATTACTTTTTGCCCACTAGTGGAAAATAAATAACAAAGCAGTGAGATTGAGGTGTTTTTATGCTTCAGTAATGTTCACATCACTCTGCCCGTGAGCATCAGTGCACTGCAGGTGCATTAAATCATGCAAGCTTTACAGACTGAGCAAGGGGACTGCACTTAGCAGAATTATCTCCATATTTGGAAGAATCACACAGATACATTAATCTGGAGCCAAATCCAATCATGCATCCATTCGCCTAACCCTCTAAAGTCCAGCAGAGTTTTGGTGAATAACGAGCCACTTTAAAGGGGAGTAGTGGTCTTGGCTGCTCACAGCATGCTTCAGTATTTGATCACAGCTGTCCTATGCTGGAGCAGCC
Organism: Neosilurus mollespiculum; assembly: GCA_030014195.1. Lineage (NCBI taxonomy): Eukaryota > Metazoa > Chordata > Actinopteri > Siluriformes > Plotosidae > Neosilurus > Neosilurus mollespiculum. The sequence continues at coordinate 29,971,303 of JAQMYF010000021.1, forward strand.
ACAATTTTTTATAACTGCCATCACATATCTGTACTGCAAGTCCATCTGGCCGAGCTCTGAATGGTGAGAGCAGTCTGATTCTTATCCTGACCCGCTCACTACAGGAGGCATGAGAAATACAGCTTCACTGTGTAACTGAAATCGGCAGCCAAGCTTTCATGGACAAAACAGAGGAATTTGGCAAACCCTTCAAAGATAAAATTCTAATGAATTCAGTTTTAACCCTTTCGTGTATAGTGGGTATACTTTTGATCAGTCAAATTAAGCATAAGAGGATAATCACTTGTAGGTCACTCAAGACTGTTACCGTGATTTAAATCTCTATCCTGACTTCTGTTCTAGATTATTTGCCATTTTCAATGGGACATTTTTCTAGTGTATTTATAAACATTCTACACAAAATCCCCTGAAACCCTTAAAAAAAACAAATGGATTAAAAATGTTTTTTTTTTTAATTGAAGACAGTTTTGACTTTTTCAGTAAAATCAATTGCATCGTGTAATGATACTGGACATACTTATGTATATATGTACAGTATCAATACGTTCAAAGTATATACTTTTGTGCATGTCAAAAATATTTTTACACATTGCTGAAAAGTATATTTTTCTATCATATGGATGCTTAACATTCATTTAACACTTTTTGTTATTAACAATTTATTTGGTATTCCTGCATATTGGTAATCTATTTACTTTTTAAGTAGCTAATAATTATTGAAAAATTCAAATAGCATGTGATTTTAAGTCATACATAACATCTGAAGACTCTGGATATCTTTTAAAATTATGGTTGCATCTGACTTAATCCACCCACCTGAAAGCAAAGGTGTTCATGGAACATAATGGCTGACTGAATCTAATCCAAACCCTTCCACTCAGTCTTCTGTATACTTATTATAACAACATACAGTGGTGTTCAAATGTCTGACGCCTATACCTTTAACATTTAATATGCAAGATTCTCTGTGGTTTGTAAATGTAAGGAAACTTGAGATATTGTTTTGTACAAAAGGACTGTTGTTTACGATTACATGACTGATCTCTTCTAGAGAAGTAGGTGTTCAGATGGCATTCTGATAGGCTTGATCTAAAGAGGACAAGCCAAATAAAAATTCTTGTAAGTATATTAAAGATTCTACTTTTCACTCAAGGTACTATCAATAACATAGCATTAAAGAAAATTGTTGTATTAAGTTAGAAAAAAATGCAAACAGTGCTCCCAGACATTTAGACTCGACTGTATATGCCTTAATAATAAAGCAAGTACCACCAGTCAATACACCACATCTTTACTAGAAATTTGAAACTAAATAATAAAGTAATGCAGTCATCAGAGTATCTACTTTCACTGACTCGTTTTAAGGTTATCAGCAGAAATCTTTATTTTTCTAATTGCTCCAGTAAGAGGCCCAATGAAAAGAGTCCATTATTTTAGGAAATGCTTTTACTAAGCTTTTACATTATTGTTAAGGAATACTATATTCCTTAATACAGTGGGATCAATACAAATAGTTGCATTAGCAATCAGTTTATTGCTGAGCAAGTTACATACCATCACAGACCAAACCCTAACAAGCCTGCCTTCCTTACAAATTAATCTGAGAAATAATACGGATAAATTGTGTTGGGGATTATCTCTGTGCTATTGAAAATAGGAGCCAAGCTGGCGGTGTTGTAGAAGGTGCTCTCAGATATCAGTGGAACTGTAATGACGTTATAGAGGCTCTTTCACCAGCAGGGTTATCCTGCAGTTTTCTGCTCTTTGATGTAACACCACCTGGGGCAGGCCAACATGGCTTTTTTTTCAGCATTAGGTTTAAATAACAAATTTCCCATAGATACCAAATAGCGAAAAAATAAAGCTGATAAAAAGGAGAAGTGCAAGTTCTTCAAGTTCCTCAAGAAAAAGCATCTAGGATCCATGGGCAAATACTTTTAGATGTGAAAAATAGACAATAGTTGCTGGCAGGCTGTGCTACTAATGACCGTTATAGCAATTGGGACTTCCATGATGCTATTATATTGTACAGTATTTCGACTGTTTCTGTGTCTTAAGTGACATGAATAAGGACAAAAACAAAAGAAAAGAAATCATGTCTGCATTGGCTGCTCAGTGGCTTGTGAGAAGCCTTGCTGTGATTTAGGCCTTTCCTCTGTTGGGTTTATTACACCATTTATCTGAACCAAGCAGCGTGTGACACACAGACAATACCTATTACATGAATTCACAAGGTAGTGTTTGCATTAAAAACATGCCTCTGTTTTATATAACAGCAGAGGAGATGGCCTTCAGAGAGCACTTATTTAGCCCCCTACACTTGGGTTTCTACCTGAACACAGAGAGAGAAAAAACACAGATAGCAAATACAGAGAAATAAATCCAGAACAAGACTAATAAATGATCAGTGGCATAACATAAAAAACTGTAGAGGCACTCAGAGTGGAAGGTATCATCACCAGGCAAAAATGGATTACTATAACTTGGCATAGTTATAATGAAATATCTCTCCTAGCCATTGAATGAAACTCAGACTGGAAGGTTTTGCTTAATTTTGCTAACAGAAAAAAATCCTTTAATAAATGCATGTTCAAAAGTCTTTAATAAATTCCTGGATCCGGTTTGTGATCCAGATATGCTCCTGTAAAGTTTTGGAGCAGATATGGATCATGATCCGGATACACCCCATCCCTCCACCATGTTTGGTGAAAATAGGTTCTGTAGTTTTTACATAATCCTGCTAAAAGACAAACAAACAAACAAACAGACACTGGTGAATACACAACCTCCCTACCACTAATGCGCCTTCTTAGCCAAGTGTTTTTCTTTAAAGAAAGAGTCAGTAAGCCAGATACTGTATATTGATCAATTTAGTCCCAATAAGAAACCTAACCGAAACCTTATAAGAAAGAATAAGAGCATCCTGTTTCTTAGTTAGTTTTAAATGCTAGTAGCTTGTCTGAATAAACTGAAGTTTTCGGCAGTGTAGCAAGAGCTCAGTAGTAACAGTGCATATACAGTATCAGCATAAAAAATGCTCTAGCCATTTCTTCAGTTGCACAAAAAACAATAATGTGAATAGAGTTTTGGGCTGGAGGCAGTACTGGTGTACACTAGGACATTGGCAGGGCCATATTTACTGATCATCCATTCTTAGCCACTTGGATGGCAATAGATCTCACACGAAGACTTGATTATTGATTTTCTCGTGTTTCTCTGCCTTGGTTTGCAAGCTGATAAAAATGTCTTTAATTCATTTTGAACCTGCACATCTTCCAAGTAGAATTTAATGATTATAATAAAATTCATCATGCAATTTATCAAACAAGCTTTGTACCATGAATTTGTTAAATTGCGATGTTAAGTAGATGGTTTGGACTTCTGTCAGTTCAGCTGAAGTAATCTGATTAATGAAAAGCAATGCCATTTGATTAACAGAATTTGAAATGAATCCTTACTGTGAGGTTGCCAGAATTGTATGGTAGATTTTATTTTAGTAGTGCAGATAAACACTGCATTTCTGCTTTTGGCTGATGAGTCTTGCACTGTCAAATTATACCAGTGTTGGAATTCTGATATATCTGTCATTTAGGGAAATATTGAGTAGATTAAGATACATGACTAAAAAATATAACATATATTATATAATATGATTTTTTTTTTCAAGTTCCACGTCATAATTATTATTATCTTCCTATTCATTAAGATGCGTAGTTCAAACTAATGTAAGGATGCACCTCATGAATATGCACCTCAGAAACCAATGAAAAGTTTAAATATACTTGCTAAGCAGAATGTATTTTTGTAATAACAGCTTTCAAGGTACATAATTTTTCTGAATAATTCTGCAACAAATCCTCTTCCTTATTAGAAGTAACTGTCTTCGTGGCTATTTTCTCGTAAGATAGTAAAAGAGTGCTCTCTGTTTGGGTCATTGCTTGCAGTGTGTGAGTGGATTGTGTGGGTCTGTCAGTCAGATGCAATGAAATAGATGGACTTCACAAAGCATAAGCATATGATTAGAGTGGAAATGTGGGGATTGTTAAAAATCTGTTGAATAAAGTTGAATGGTTATTAGCTTGAATAATTAGAAATATAGAGTTGAGAGTCTCTTCATTTCCTTTTTATATGAAAATGCTATTGATGTACCTCTAATTTAATTCTGGATATGAATAACTACCCCAGACAGTATGGTCTCTCTTTGTTTTAAATATGTGGCTCGGTTTAAATCCGATCTGATGCAATATTCTCTTGAATTTGCAGTTTGATTGATGGAAAAATCCATTCATTTCATTCTCTGCTTTTGGCATGAATCTGTACCATGCTATACAAGGAAGAGACTTTATTAAAAATGGAAATATGGCCATGTGAGATGTTATTGGATGGAAGTGCAGTTCGATTCAGTCTCATTACTCAACATTGATATTGACATTGCTGCATGCAGTGTGCAGGAATGCCAAGTATCCAGTCACCAGCAGTATGTGAGACAGAGAGGAAAGAGAGAGGAAAGAGTGGAGTTGAGATAAGAATTGCAGGTATTTTATACATAAAAAGCAACTTTAAGTCTACTCTGCTGTGTTGTACTGTAAATGCTAGTTTGGTACACTTGGATAATGTAGTGTAGCAGAAAACAATGCTGTAATGAACCTTTCCTTCCCATAGCTGAGACTTCATATTGTGTCCCACCATTTCAGCAAGAATGTAAACTCTTTTTACCATTCAGTGAGTCTGTTTTGGTGGAGAGTCTGGTTTAGAGGATGAATCTGATCCAATCGAGTGCATTTCAATCAGAGATCTGATGAACCTGTACTTGACTTTTTCAGCTGTATTAAACAGACTGGTGAGAATTATCTAGGCAATATTATACATGAAAAAATTATTGTTCGAAATTTCATGTTGATAGCTTTTACAGAAATATAAACTGCTAAACAGTTCATTTTGGAATTCTTCTGCATTTTTACATTTAATTTGTCCAAATCATGGTCCAATTTTATCCTTTAAAAAAGATATATATTGTTTAAAAGTTTATTTTGTGCTCTTCCAGATGAATAATATATTTTTACTGTTTGATTTTTGCAAAATTGACTCAGTGACAAGTTTGTTGCTGGAGGGGAACATATTGCAATAATACTTTATATACCAAGCATATTTAGCTCGGTCTACAATCTAAATTGTAAAATGCATTAAAAACAAATGTATTTATATATATATATATATATATATATATATACACACACACACACACTATATATATATATTATATATTTATATAGACAGATAGATACATACATATATATGTGCATGGTTGCAATTATTTCTTCATCTCGGTAGATCAATATAAAGCTAAATTATAATTAACTACAAGAATAAATGGAAATGTCAGATTCTGGACCTGATGTAAGAGATGCTGTAATGTCTTGACAGAATCCCTGGTATACTTTATACAGTATGTGGCCAATTATCATTTTTAGGTCATGTTTAAGTAAATTTACAGTTATAGTTAAGGTTGCAAAAAAATTAATTAACAGCAGTAGTTCGGTATTTAGGGTCTATGTACTAAATTCGTTATTAACAGCTCTGTAAAAATAGACTGGTTATTATTAAAAAAAAACATTTGTTAACATAAAACTGCTGTAAAATGACTGTATAATTATTAAATGATTATAGCATAAAACTAAAGATTTATCGTTTACGAGCACACTACATCATATAATTCATTATTCCTCTTGAGTTATAGTAATGTCATTAGCCTTAGACCGAGTAATGAGAATGATTACTTATCGGTTATTACCATGGACCACATTGCGGCTGTAAATAATATGGCATAAGTATGGTCTAATCATATTAAACATCAGTTTTAGTAACAGTTTGCACTGCCCAGAATAGACACTGATTCCCAGCATGGCAATGATGCATTCATTATAAACAGTAGAATTGTTCCTTTAGCATTACTGGGTATATCGAGGTCAAAATGCTGTTAAAGTCACTGACGTCTAGCTTATAGAAAGCTTCAGCTTATAAAACGATTAAGGCACTGGCACATACTCCAGAGGGGATGTATACACTTTTGAGAGAAAAGTTAATTGGACATTATGCATTGTGAACTGTGTCATGATCCCTCAGGCATAAAAGCCTAGTGTGGTCTGTTTTGTAATAGTTAAAGCCAATATGTTTTTTTTTTTTTTTTTCGTTTCCTTTAATCAGGACCATAGCAATCCTGGGGTTCTTATACTTTTGATGCCAAAGACCATTCCACTGAAGAAGGAAAAAAATCCCTTTTCCCTTTTAATGACAATACTATGCATATAAGCTTACTGTTTAAATATCTACCGCATTGGACAAACATCTATTATTATACAGTGCGGCAAAAAAGTATTTAGTCAGTGACAGATTGTGCAAGTTCTCCCACTTAAAAGATGAGAAAGGTCTCCAATTTTCATCACAGGTACACTTCAACTATGAGAGACAGGATAGGGGGAAAGAATCCAGGAAATCACATTGTAGGATTTTTAATGAATTAATTGGTAAATTAACATTTGAGGGTATATAACAAAGTATTGAGGTGAACTTTTGTTATTGACGAAATACTTATTTTCCAACATAATTTGCAAATAAATTTTTAAAAAATCAGACAATGTGATTTTCTGGATTTCTTTTCTCATTTTCTCTCTCATAGTTGAAGTGTACCTATGATGAAAATTGGAGACCTCGCTCATCTTTTAAGTGGGAGAACTTGCACAATTGGTGGCTGACTAAATACTTTTTTGCCCCACTGTATATTTATGGTGCTGTGAGAAATTTGAATTCTCTGGTTGTTTGTTTGCTTGTTTGTCTGTAGTAAGAACTAAATTAGCTTTATTTTATGTATTTTATGTATTTTTCAGTTACAAAACATTAGATGGACACTTAGACAGGCTTATAATTATAATAATTAAATAGTAATTAAAAGAAATTTAACCTGTCACATGTTACGAAGGAGCCCTGGTTATGCATTTTCAATGGATTTTGTGGATCATTGCCATATGGTTTAGTTTCAGTTATCTACTTCTTTCAGATAGAGCGTTTCCTTCTGTGTCCGTATTTTTGTGTGACTCATTTTCTTTGAGGGTTTAGCACATAAAATTGCACCCATCATCAGCAGGGCACTTTCTGGAAGTCATTTCAGGCTGTGGGTACCAGAGACACAAATGGCATTTCACTTTAGGGTTGAATTTTGTCTAGTCAAGAGGTATGTGCATAGTGTGAGCACTGTGACATGGGGTTTCTGCCATAGCGCTCAGAGATTAAATCATGCCGTTATCACTGATTATATAATGAAAGAATTACTTTATTTATTACTTAGAATTTGATTTAACTGTTGTAGAGGCCCTGTGATGATCTGATGAACTGTTCAGGGTGCTGCCTTCGCCCAGTGTCGGCTGAGATAGGCTAAGCCTCCCCACGACCCTAGTAGGGTAAGGAGTTCAGCAGACGAGTGAGTGATGAGTATCTGTGATAGAATAATCACTATGATGATCAACACAAATCTTTTGAAGCTGTAAAGTGTTAACTTGAACAAATCCATATAAATGCTGTTTACATCCAAATCGGACTTAAGAATTTGAGTGACTGTCAATGAAAACTACATACAAGAGCCCACTGCAGTACATTGATTATCTATACTGTAAATACCTAAATACCTAAATGCGTGATGTTTTTCCTGTTCTAGGCATCTAATCTGATGTCGTTAGTAACTCTAATTGCAGGGGTACATTGTTGTACATCCCTAACTTTTCAAACCAAACTTTTACCCCGGATTAAGAACTGATACAGTACAATGTGAAAAATGCATGTTTACCTACACACGGAGTAGCGAGCAGGAAGTGAATCAAGTTCCTTCATGCTGTGTATAAGCAAGGCTATCAAATACAGTGCATATCATTAAGAATAAAACCTGGGAGAAATGAAGTGACAGTATGGAAGAACTGATTCCTCGGTGTGTGTGTGTGTGTGTGTGTGTGTGTGTGAGAGAGAGAGAGAGAGAACAAGAGAGAAAAACGAATGAAGTCTGCTGTAATTATGTCTCTTGAGACATGAACTCTGTCAGTTGAGGGATTGGCGGGCTTACCATGCACCCATTTCTCTCTTTGATGTAGCTCTAGTCTCTCAGACTCACCCATGTAGCATATTTAGAACACAAATTAAAACACACCATCATGTAATGTCTACTCACATCCTGACACTAAAATGTTTGAGTGGCAAGTACCTTGAGTAATGAGCTTAGAAGCATGTCCAATATCCATTTCTGCACATTTCTATATATCATGTAGCTGGAATCAGCAGAAGCCAAGGAAAGCATGATTTGAAAAGAGTCTAGTGTCACCATATTTTATTTTTGTCCCTGTAATGGTCTAGAGTTGGCTTCATTCCTTGCTGATTAATAAACAGCAGCTCAATATTAATGCTTAGAAATTGAAAGCATGGTCCTATGAGTACAAGAATGGCAGCGGCCAGTGCTCAAGCAGCAAATGACATAATGCGATTAAAAACATTATTACACATTGATTTTTCTGATAAGTGAACCACATACAGTAGTGTGCAGTAAAGATTATACACCACCACTATTGACTAAAAGGGTTCCTAATAAAAATAAGTAAAAAAATTACTTCTCTATAATTTTTTGGTGAAAATGTATTGAACAATGCTATTGTAGGCAAAGAGAACCAAAAATATAATTCCGACAAGTATATTGAGGTAAAAGTTTGGCTAATAAACAAAAACACTGAAAATACCAATTTTTCAGAAATATTGAAAGGTGTTGCAAATTGAATTATTATTATTTTTTTTTTTTTTACTTTTGCATAGCATGAATGAACTTCAAACTATATGGAATGGTTTAGCAAGGTATTCTTGAGGATAAAACTTTGCTCTATTGTATGAACCCATTTCATAACATTTCCTTTATAATTTCACCACTGAAAACAATAAATAAATGCAATAAACTGGTATATAAAATGTCCTTCAAGCATTCATTATACTGTTGATGTTTTTTTTATTATTCTTTTTTTTTTTTTTTTTTAGCTAAGGGACTTGTACATAGAGCCTTGAAATTTTATAAGTACTTCCAGGGGGACAAAAAATATTTTGGTTGCTAGATGGTTTCTGGCTGTCCCTTTCTTTCTTTTTCAGTATGTTGTCAGCATTTATAATTCTTGAAACTTTCACCAAAATTTTTTAGTTGATGTTTTTACTAAAATATTTCTAGTTGTTGCATGAACCTACTTTCCATCTGATCCACTTTACAGGTTAATTGCCACTAAGAGAAAGTTAAAGGAAATCATTAATAAATCAATAGACTCTTCCTCAATGCATAATGTCCAAAGCAAACTGATGGAAGGATTCTCTCAAAGAGGCACATTAAAAGTCCCTGGGCAGTTGTTTATTGGTATGACCATTTGCGCAGAGTACACAGTGCTGTTTAACTAATTAATCCTATTCATTAATGCATGAACGATGACCATAAGGGAGTCCATTTCATAACATGGCTGAGTGTGCTGAAACAGCAGTTGAGCTGATTGATAGAGACCTGACAGCATATTGATCCAGATGCTCCATTTCCTTCCTCAGAACATGATTATGTATAGGAAAAACTAATGATAGATACTTAACTATATAACTATAAAAGTAATGATAGATACTTTGAAATATATATATATATATATATATATATATATATATATATAAAAAGGACAGCACTCTGTTAGAGCATGGAGATGAAAAATGAAAGAGAGGAAGAGAGACAGTATTAGCTTTATTATGAAGGTCGAGTCCTTGTATGATTTGATTTGCTGCAGCAGTGTGTGTTTTTAGTGTGCCAGCGACACTATTAAGTGCCACTCAGAAGAGCTTCAGGTGCCCTCCATCAGCACTTTCTGCTTCCACTTATTTTGAATCTACATTTAATATCTCTATTATTGTACATCAATAGCAATAGCATATAGTCAGCCAGCCAGACTGCTGCACCATCAGTGCCAAAACACACTCACAAAAGACAGAGGTATGCATGGCTCATTTCATACTGGAGTATTGTTCTCTGGGTGACTCATAGCAAGATACTCTATGCAACACTCTGATTTCCAAAGATGGAAAATAGTGGAACACCAATATATTGGAATAACGCCGCTCCAAGATTTTAAAATATAGCATCCAAGAATGAATTTACTGTTGCTGCTACTCAAACTCTGCTTTTAGGATTTTATGACAGCATCCTTTAAGTCAATTAGTCATATTAGTGGGCTTGGTTTTCTTATTGATTCATTTATTCATCTTCGGTAAACACTATATCCTTTTCAAGCAAATCCAGATCCTATTCCTGGAACACTGAGTGTTATTTTCACACACTTTTTTGTAATATGTGGTTAAACTCAGATGTATTCACATTCTTTTTCACATTCTCCCTAATCCACGAACATCCACAACATGCCTAAATACCACACCAAAAGTGCAATTAGTGAATGTAGTTTTCACTGCAGGAGTTAGTGAAGTGAAATTAGTGAAGCTAATAAAGACTTAAAAGCACAGAGCAGCTTAATTTCCTTCTTCATCTGAATGCAAGGGATAATAAAAGCTAAGTGAAGAGCAGATGAGGGTCTGCGTGGAAACTATACTAAATATATACTCCAGTGTAATCGCTGTATAAGCATAATAACTGCATTATTAAATGAAGTGTAATGTCATTTTCTTAAGTAACCAGTAAACATTAAGAGATTAGTGATTTAGGGTTGGGTGGAGCCGTGGTGGAGTGGTTACCACTGTCCAGTCGGCGAGGACTGGATTCCGCTCATTCGTGCTACACAGTGAATGATGATACAGTTCAATTCAATTTAATTCAGTTTTATTTGTATAGTGCGTTTTTACAACTGACATTGTGGCAGAGCAGCTTTACATAGTAAAAACAAATTTGGTAAAGAATTTAAACTAATGATTATAAACCGTACACATCCCTAATGAGCAAGCCTGTGGTGACAGTGGCAAGGAAACACTCCCTCAGTTGACACAAGGAAGAAACCTCGAGAGGAACCAGGCTTAAAAGGGAAACCCATCCTCAATTGGGTGAAAACAGATAAAAACACAAACCATGTAGCAGAAACTTCACTATAGTTCTGCATGAAGTCTACTTGATTATCTTATTATTGTAATGGTAATTGTAATCCTATATCATTTTAGTAAAAGAGTTTATATAACCAGCAGTGAAAAGTTATCGTCACAGTTTCTGAGTGTATATTTACTTCCACATGGATCATCATCAGCAGTAGAGAGGGGCTTCTAAGATGAGAACTCCAACTAGTAGTAGCACATCAGGACGGATGCAGAGAACAGAAAGATCAGTATCACTGTTATTACAAAAGTAACATGTGTACCTCAGCAAAAATACACAGAAAGAGTGGGGCTTAGGTAATTATAATGTAATGGTAAAAGAAGAGAGTTTATTAGTGCTGAGTGATAGCAGGGACCGGCATGGCTGACTATGACAGTATGACTAAAAAGAGAGAACCAGAAGGATGACAGACATGAGGGCACCCTGTTACATAAGGCAATCAGCCACTCCTCCATCAATGGACTTGAGTAAGCATAGTACAGAAAATAGATGGATGAATTAATGGTTTAGGACCCATGAAATGACTGTGTGGCATTTGTTTTGGTGTATTTCCATTTGAAACAGGGAGTGAGGGGGGAAGTGGGTGAGCTTTCCATAACAGTCAACAGCATATAACACAAAACTGCCTAAATAAAGCAGCCAAGAGTTTAAAGAGAGTATGTTTTCAGCAGTCCAGCACATCTCATTGCTAATTTACCCATTGCAACTTTGTTGTGTTTAGCACCCTAGAGCAGGGGCTCTCAGCCATTTGGTTCAATTTTATTTGTATAATGCTTTTAAAAATAGACATTTTCACAAAGCAGCTTTGCAGAAATCCACCACGCCTCATCAGTTTATTTTCCCTCCTCTAAAGAAGAGAGGGCATTAGGCTTCCCACAGGGGAGAGACAAAAGACTAACACGAATCACGAAACAAGCTTTTTAGGCAACACACAAAACCACACACACACACACACACACTAATAATGTACAACATCCCCAAATGCTTACTTAGTTGTACTTGCCAAGTCTAATGCAGCTCGTGATGTTTCGTTCATACATGCTTGAGCTGAAATCCGAAAGTTAGAGGGAAAATGAATTTAACACAGACAGAATTGTTTGTAAGAGGTAAGCATGTAGGAATCTCCAGGAGTGCACTGATCGATGTTTGATTACAAGTAGCTGCTAGAGCCACTGTAGAGCAATACCATCACTGTGTTTACTGGGTAGGGCAAATGCATTCTAGAGAGAGTTTAATTGAATGCAAATTGTATGAGTATGGTATGAGTCATCAAAATTTAAGAAGCAAGCTGACAGTGACAGGGGCGGCTCAGTGGTTAAAGCTATGGATTACTGATCCGGAGGTTAGGGGTTCAAGCCCCAGTACTGGGCCTTAACCCCCAATTGCCCAGTTGTTTAGAAATGATAAATGTAAGTTACTCTGGATAAGGATGTCTGCCAAATGCTGTAAATGTAAAGTATCCATATAAATCCATGTTATGCATGCATCGTAGTTTATAGAAAAGTAAAACTGCATGATCGTTTCAAATAATAATCACATTATTAACGATCAAAAACAGTGAATAGTTTTAAGTTTGTTTTTTTTTTTATTTTATTTTAAATCACCAGAAAACACCCTTTTTTATATTCATCTATGTAACTGGAATTATGTATGCAGAGTAAGTTTATAGAATAATAAAATAAGAAAAGGAAGAAGAAGAAAAAGAAGAATGCTTAGGTGTGTTTATACAGTGGGGACTTTTAATTATTATTTTATGCACTTGGGAATTCCTCCAAGCAAAACAAGAGCATATTTCAGCTTTGTGTTACTTAACATTTGCTCAAGTATATTACACATAATAGTAGGAAAATTGCACATTACAGTATAAAGAATCAATCCCATTCTAAAGAGTATATCAGATAAACTGGAAAACTTACTGAAGGAGAAAAAAGAGCAGTAATTAAAGGAACCATATGTTTACAGTCCCATCAGACCAGGAACACGAGACTGAGGTGCAGGAAGGATACAGCCCTCTAGAGACTTATGTTCTCTTTCATCCTGAGAAGGCCTCAGTAATTAGCTGATGAGTTGAATAAGATGTTTTAAATGAGGCAGAATGCTTATGCATTGTTTTTTTTAGGACTGAGGTCTAACACCTGAGTATTAGACGAAACAATTCTGAAACATTATTGAAATGTCAGTTAAATCATTTGTTTTCACACACATGATTCACAAAGTCTGACATTTGCACAGACACAAAATGACCATTACGTGTGCTTTTCATGACTCTTCTGTGATTGCTCTTTCTGTCTTTGTGTAGGTGAAGCAGCTTTTAGCAAGGACAACAACTGTCTGAATGCAGCAAAGGCCTGCAACCTGAACGACACGTGTAAGAAATACCGCTCGGCCTACATCAGCCCCTGCACCAACAGGGTCTCCACCACTGAGGTGTGCAACAAGCGCAAGTGTCACAAAGCCCTGCGCCAATTCTTCGACAAGGTGCCAGCCAAGCACAGCTATGGAATGCTTTTCTGTTCGTGTCCGTCTGGAGAGCACTCAGCATGCTCAGAGCGCAGACGCCAGACCATCGTGCCAGCATGCTCCTATGAGGACAAGGACAAGCCCAACTGTCTGTCCCTGCAAACCTCCTGCAAGACTAACTATATTTGCAGGTAGGCCATGAGTCAGCTTAAGGAGAAGGTGAATCCAATTTTTAGGCGGTAATTAAGAGTAGAAGTGAACAGATGAATCATCACTTTCCCATATCTCTTTCCTAACTGATGATGTGAGTGACTAGGAAATGGTGGCTTATCACTCATACTATATTTTTCATAGCATGTGAGGTGATCTGATTCAAGATGGATTTTTTTTATTCATTGCTGGTGTGCTACATTAGGTCTCGTCTGGCTGATTTCTTTACCAACTGCCAGCCTGAGGCTCGTTCAATATCCGGCTGCCTGAAGGAGAGCTATGCTGACTGTCTGCTGGCTTACTCTGGCCTTATTGGTAAGTCAAACAAAGAGAAGAATCATCTCACATAATACAGCAAATATTTCAAGAAACCCGATAAAACATGATGGCGTATGCTGTCTGGAATCGTTACAATATATTCTTTTTTTTATTAAATTAAATGTCTCATTGCAGATTTGTGGTCAGCGAGGACATTTCTGCATGTTCTCTCTGTGCTTGAGTGGGTTTCCTCTGGGTTCTCTGGTTTTCTCCCACAGTCCAAAGACATGCACATTAGGCTAATTGGATATTCTCGATTGACCCTTGGTGTGAATGTGAGTGTGAATGATTGTTTGTCTGTATTAGCTCTGCAGTGGCCTTGTGACCTTGTCAAGGTGTTCCCTGCCTTTCAAGTAGAGACAGCTGGGATTGGCTTCAGCTTCCCCACAACCCTAATGAGGATGAGCAGTATGGATAATGAATGAATAAATCAATGTATAAGTAATATTGTTTTTATTGATTAGGATTTGTCACCCTGCATCACCTATGTGGCTTCCATTGAGTTGGATTATTCAGTCAATACATAAGTAATGTTGTAAGTGAATTAAATAAGTGCTATGTGAAGAAAGTAAGAAGCTTCTTTAACTTGGCACTTGTTTTTTGTGAGCCAGGTACAGTGATGACCCCAAATTACCTGCGCTCAAGCATCAGCGTATCTCCCTGGTGTGACTGCACCAGCAGTGGCAACAGGAAGTCAGAGTGTGACACATTCTCAGAATTCTTCACTAACAACCGCTGTCTCCGTGAGTCCCCACCCCCTCCCCCACCCCACCCCCCTCATGCTCTCATTAATTCTTCACATCAGCATGCTTCTACATGTCCACTCCTGTATAACTGACAGCACAGTCAGTGTCTGGCAGTCATGTTATTTGTTGTAATACACAATGGGGTGATTGACAAGAGTAACAGAACGACAAGTTGTGTCCAGGGCTGTTTTGTTGCTTCCTTGTGATTATTTATTAAACTTACCTGTAAATCAAATCTGTGAACACTGCGTGAATATGGCATGCTCATCAGGAAGAGTTGGACACAAAGAAGACAGACAAATCATGCTTAAGTGGGAGAGCTACAGGGAGGCCATGACAGACAAAAGCAATAAAGCATTATTTGGGTGTCTGAGCAGGAGAGAAGTGGAAAACTGGCATTATTTTGTCAGCAGCTTATTCAAAAGCATCAATTCAGATAGAGGGAGAGTAAGGAAAGAGATAGTGGGGTGATGGAGAAAGAAGATATATCTTTGTGTAGCACTAGTGAGAAGGACAGCAACATTAACACAGAAAGCCTCATTTAACATATTATGACACATTAATTAAAAATGCAGTTATAGCTTTGTACAACACAAGAGGCATTTAAATACTATACGCTACATGATATAATGCAGTCTATAATACCAGTACCTGAGTATGTAGTATGTCACTTTGTAAGACAGCAGCCTGTCAAATAAATGCTAACATTTTACTCACTGATTGTAAACTGTGCAATAAATGCCAATTCAAACGCAGTTATGGTCATGCCATTGTTAATCTACCATGATTCGACTCTAAAATGTATTAAGTTTCTACCTTTTTTTTTGATTAAAGGGAAATACTATGCAAAGGTCAAAAACAAAAAAATACTAAAACAAGGTAAATAAATGAATCTGGTTTATTCACAGCAATATAGTGTAAGTTTCTCTAATAAACCTGAAATGACACTATAACTTTTCTAATAAACTCATTCAAAAGCCTTGCCAAGGAACAGACTGTGCAGATACAGATCAAGGAGGCAATGTGCCAAGAGGCAGACATTATATTTACAGAACAGGCCATGCACAGCAATGAGGCAGCACAATGGAACTAAGTGCCTTTGAAGATTGACATGCTCTACCTTTAGACAACATCAACTCCAGAATTATGGGGTGTCCTTTAGTCAAAATTTAATCAACTTTAATATTTTGGATTTGCTCTATTTTGGTCACCTGCCAGCTCTAAGCCACCAGCCAACTTTCCCCAATCAGTTAATTCATTTTCTGAACTGCTTAACACTAACTAGGGTCGCAGGGGAGGTTGGCGCCCATCTCAGCCGACACTGGGCGAGGGCAGAGTACACCCTGGACAACTCTCCAGGCCATCGCAGGGCAGAAACGCGCTGATGGCAAGTCAGTGGCCAACTCTTTGCAAATGACAGCAGTGGTTCTTTTACATGGCTCTCACCAGACAGTGAGAGACATGGCTGGCCTTTGACAATTGGGCAAATTGAACATTGGGGGACCGCAGTGACACCCCTGTTATAGTGGGGCTTGAACCCCCGACCTTCAGATCAGTAAGCCAGCACCCTTCCGCCGAGCCACCACTGCCTCCTCCCAAATCAAGGTAATCATAATATTTAGATTAAGGCAGTACCTAAAAGCCGAGCTCCTGATAGGTATCTCTATTAATAGGCGTCCGTGGCTGGTGTTATAAGACTAATGCGGCTCCTTAAAATGCTATATCAACTTAAGAAAATAAATAAATGAAAATAAGTAAATAAATGGAGAAAATAAATAAATAAGCCTCCCCTGCATTTCCAGAGTGCATTCTATTGTAAATGAAAAAAGGTTAATACTGAGGGGGTTTTTTTTCATCACTTGTCGGTAGCTCATTTCAATGTTCATTTGTACCTGTCTTGTTTGTTTAATTATCCATTAATCGAGTTCTTGTTCTGTGTTTCCGCTTATGTTGGGTGTTGTTTTGTTCAGCGAAAGTCTGTCTGCCTGCCCACCTGACTTAGATTGTGTGTGTTTTATTCTGTGCAAATCTGAGTGGTGGTGTATGAGCCTCTATTTCTCGAGCTTCAATTTCATTAGGAATAAATTGAATAAATCTCTTTTTTATTGCTGCCCAACGTGATGCCAATTAGCAATGCATAAGAGCCTGTCAATATTTACTCAGGAATGGACACGCGATAACCATCAAAATCATGTTCCATGCCTATGAGGTGCCGCTCAGAAGCTCTGCTAACACATTTGGAGGAAATAGCGAATCTTTTGCATATCTTTTGCATAGACCTTGTGATTTAAAGATCTAATTTTTAATTATTAGAAAATGAATGTACAGTATAAAATAAATAGCACTTGCAATGAGTCGTTATTTGAATTATAACACTGAGATGTTAAATACTTATTTTTATTATTATGTAATTGTTATATTAATACTAGATTTTTAAACATGTTTTCCTTTAACTGCTTGATTTCAAAATGATTAATACAATGACAACTAATATTTGGCAAAGACTCTTTTGAGTGATAAAGAGAAAATATTTCAACCTTCATTATATTCTCAAGTTTGCAAATGTGGACTACTCTCTTTATGGGTGTAATTATTATTTGGCCCATTCTTTTAAAGGGTGTCACAAATTCTGGAGTCAACTGCCCTCCTTAACTGACCCATCAGGCTCAGATATACCATGTTTGCTCATGCAGACACTGTAATATATCGGAGCATCTTTTATCCTTCTAAATTATTTTTAGAAAAAGGAGCGAAAAAGTGAATTGTGACCTTGCAAGGTGGCTAACAGAATGAATTTATTTTAACAGTGGAACCAGTGTTATAATGAGGCTCTCTTTTATCATCCAAAAATTACACAACCCTCCTGAGGCCTGTATGTTTAAGCAATAATACTCCTGTCTGGAGTCTCTATGAACTGGGGATCTTTATCAGCTTATCAGCTCTGGGACAAAATAGAGTGGACCATACCTATTAATATTAGCTATACACAAAACAAACAGTGATAAATGTAATTTCCTCAGTCAGCAGGTACATTGTCAGCATTTTAATCTTCATGGGTGTATCTCTGTAGGTAATGCTATCCAAGCATTCGGGAATGGTACAGATGTTGGTGTGTGGCAGCCTCAACCACCCATCCAACCAACTGGCCAGTCCAGCACCCCTCAGAGAGGACAAGAGAGGACAATTAATGGACTGAATGACCCAGCTTTTACTAATGAACTGGACCCCAGCAATGGTCACCACCTCTACAGCTTATGTGGAAACCTCCAGGTAAGATAGGCGTGATAGAAGGTTTTAAAGGACTGTGACTGCAAACTTGAAATAGAAAACACAAATTTTGTAAAAATGTTCTTAAGTCATGATTCATTCATTCACTTATTTGCCAAACTGATTGACCGTTTGAAGAGCGTGGGGAGGCTGGAGCCTATCTCAGCCGACTCTGGGCAAAAGCAGTGTACGTCCCAAACAGCCCACCAGTCCATCGCAGGGCAACACACACACTATCACTCACCCTCACGCTTTGGGCCGATTTGTAACATCTAAACAGCCTAATGTGCATGTTTTTGAACACTGGGAGGAAACCAGAGTACCCAGAGGAAACCCATGCAAGCACGCGGAGAACATGCAAACTTCACACAGAAATGTCCTTGCTGAGCCCAGGACTCAAACCAGGGAATAGTTTTATTATTAGCCTCTTACCATCTTATATCTTATAATATCAAGATTTTCAACTAGAAGATCTTTCGGATGGTTTGTATTTAGAAAAGGGGGGGATCTTAGGGCAATGGTGGCTTAGTGGTTAAGGTAATGGGTTACTGATCCGAAGGTCAGCGGTTCAATCCCCACTATCACCAGTGTTGGGCCCTTGAGCAAGGCCCTTAACCATCAATTGCGAATGATAATTGTAAGTCACTCTGGATAAGAAAAAATGCTGTAAATGTAAATGGATCAAGCAATCCTACACCATATCGCCAAAAGTATGTGGACACTTGACCACCACGAGTATACATGGGCCTTCCTTGAACTGTTGGTTTAACGAGTAAAAGCATTCTATTGTCTATAGTTTTAACATTTTTTTCCAGTGTGACTACCTGTTACACCACGACAATGCCCAGTTTGTGTTCCATAAGAACACTGCTTGCCAATGTTGAGATTAAGAACTTGATTGTCCTGCACAGAACCCTGAACTCATCCCCACTGAACACCTTTGGGATAAATTGGACTGCCAACATTAGTAACTGACCCCACTAGTCTTGAGGAACAATCCCCATATCAAAGGGGGAACAATTCCATATTAACATTTATGGGTTCAGCTGCTCCAAAAAATGGAACCATAGTGGAGCTAACTAGAAGTAGCAGAATAGTTAAATCACAGTGATATAAATGTAAGTTGAACTAGTTTGGTAATGAGACCACAGCTGTGGTACCATTCATGTTTTAATAATCAGTGACATATCAGATCAGTAAAGTTTGTTTGAAACCCATTGTGGTAACCAGCATTACTTGAAATAGAATGCCATGCGGATGGTGTTGCCTTCACTGGTGCTATCTGGCAAATTGGAGTTTTGTGCCATTTATTTATGAATAAACTGTATTTTAGATCATACACTTCGTAAATCTACCTTTGGTAATTGCTTATTAGGTGGCAGAACAACATTCATTCATTTATGTTTTGAACCACTTTATCCTGCTAGGGTCACGGTAGGTCTCAGACGACACTGAGCGAAGGTAAAACAACCAACACACACTCAACCATTCACATTCACGCTAAAAGGTGATTTAGATGAGCCAATTAGACAAATGTGCATGTATTTGGACTGTGAGAGGAAAACCAGAATGCCAGGAGGAAACCTGCAGGGAGAACATGCCCACTCCACATAGATATGCTCTCAGTGAGCCCGGGACTCGAACCCAGAACCACTTTGCTGTTACGCAGACGCACTAAACACTACAGCACCATGCTGTCCGTGGCAGAACATTATCATTATATCATTTTTAAACATTTGCACCCATGCTGTTGCTTTAATGCTGAGTGGTGTAAGGGAAGTGGTATCTCAGTAGTAAAAGGTTTTGGATTACTAACTGGAAGGTTGTGAGTAAAATTTTGTGCACCAGCAAGCTGTGATTAAAAGTCAATGTGCATGGCCCATTATCCTTTCCTGCTCCATTGTGTACTGTCTCATTTCTAAGTCACTTTGTGAAAAATCTGCCAAATGAATAAATGTAATGAAAAGAGTACCAGAATGGGTCATCCTTACAGCATAATTTGTGTGTATGTAATACTTTTAAGCAACGCAGACGCTTATTTTAACATAAATGACCATAAAAAGCACAAAATTTTATCCCGTGGATTACTAGCGGGACTAGCAGTCGTTTCACCGGAAGTGAATGTCTTGGGGGTTGATGTCTCTCGTGGAGACAGAAAGACATTTTAGTGACTCTGAGGACAAGATTGCAGCCAGAGATGTGCATGACAGCAAATCCAAAATCCAAATTGCTGTTGTGCACGGCAGCACTGGCTGATCAGTGACGTAGCCTACATGTTAAAAACAGGCAAGGACTGATGTTGCCGGAGGGAACCGCTGATGTTATACGTGATCTTTTTAAACAGCTGGTGACACTATTTCACCACAGTTACCCTTTAAAGCTGAGGTAGTAGCACTGGCTATCGAAGATTAATCAGTGGACACAAATTTCGTAGTGACAAGGAAAACTTCGGATACAGACCGATTAATGCCACTGTGGAGATCTACACACACATGCACAAACACACACACACCAGCTGTAATCCTTTACAGCAATGCCTGACCCTTGTCAATATTACACCCGGTCATTTGTTCAACAGATGAAGTTTGCTTATGAGATCTTTCACTTTTCAGTTAGGACTCACTGGTGAGATGACAGCTCACTTTTGACTGATGGCTGTGGGCTGTCATAATGATACCCACACACATACGTAAGCCCTTTGGATAGAAATGAGATACATCAAACTACCAGAGCTGTCAAGTCACGGCTAATTAGTTGTCACATTAATACAAGGAACAGCCTTAAGTAGGAACTACCCATCCATAGCCCTTCCTCCTAACACCAGCATCACGCTGACTCATCCAAGCGTCCAATATCTGCCCTGATCATCTGCTTCATCTGACTTTCCCTACCTTGACAGGCAGCTTCACACACAGTGGAGAAACACATGCATGCACAAGAGGGCTTGGTTTATTTCCAAGGTTCAGTGGGACTCCTGGAATTCAAGAATTTCCAAAGATTTATGTTGGAGCATCTTTATAACCAAATCCGATTGCATTAGATATACACTCATATCTTTCGCACAGTTATACATCATAATGTTTTAATAGTCATAATATGATTTATTAGTGGGCACATTTTCTCCAGCAGGATAGACCTTCAGGAAGACCATTAATCATGTTTTGCCACAATCCTAGTCCCCAAAATTACTTCCATTCTCTCTATTGTGCAGCAAGTTTATTATTTTCTTAACTCTCTATGGAATCACTTTATCATGCCAACAATTCCATCTGTGTGGGTAGTTTTGTGAATAGCACAGCAAAGTTCTTTTTTTGAAGGGGGTGGGGGGTATTATAATGTATTACCCTGTCATACACACTAATATAGTCTTTGCTGCCAGAACATAACTATACTCACACTGCAGATCGATTAGGGAGAGATCGGTCCATTGAGAGTTCAATGCATTAAGTTGGGATTATTTTAATAATGTTAGAGCACCCTCTTGAGCAGGCAGACAGGCTTTAGTAGGAGAAATGTCTCAAGCCTAATAGGTTTATCCATTCCTGAACAGTCTGATGAATGTCCTACATCTTAATTAATTGTCTCTTTCTTAGGCACAGAAGCTGAAGGTGAATGTCACAGTGGATGTCTGTGTGGTAAGTACAGCTTTTGTTTAAAATTCAAATGAATATTTACTGCTTAACTAAAATACCAGGAATATAAACAAGACTCTAACTTGTTAAAACTTTTCTTCAGATATACTTCAGACACAATAAAACTGCTATATAAATTTGTCTGATTAATGTCTGATTAATGGTTTTGGGTTGTACATGGACAATTATAGTACGATTCAACACAGATCCTTTACGTCGCTCATTCATTTACTCACTCATTTCCCCAACCGCTTAATCCTTCTAGGGTCACGGGCAGTAATCTTGTAATTATTTGTTTTCCTGCTCACAAAATACATTGGATTCCAGAAGGAATTACCATCGACTTTTTAGAGCTAGCCCAGTTAATAAACATACAAAGCATATTAGCATATTATTAGCTACTAACTAAATCTTTGTTAAAGGTGGATTGTGAGTTCAACCAATGAAACATAATTAAAAAAAAAAGAAAATCAAGCTGTACTTTACAGCTTTTTAAACTGCTAGATTGAATCTTGTTTTAAAAGGGTCTCATGTCTATAACCGTTAATAAGGACTCATTAACTCTTACCATTCTATGCTCCACAGGACCCTCCTCTGGCTAACCCAAGTAGCTTCAATGCCATATCGGGAAGCTCATCCAACCTCGTCCACTCATTCGCCGTCCTTTTTGCTCTTCAGCTCTTAAATTTGTAGCCAGTCTCAGTTCCAGAAGCTGTACCAAACGTGATGTCTAGATGTGCTAAAGCCAATTTCCTTTCCTGGTGAACAAAGCTGAAGACAGTGCTACTGACATGGACATAAAAGACCACTGATACAAAAAAATAAATAAATAAATAAAAATAAATAATTTAAAAAGGACACCTTCACCACTCTTTGCTCTCAGTGTAACTTGTGTTGGAAATTATATTTAATTTTGAAAGTTTATCCATCCAAAGTGTTAAAAAGGAGCTGTGGAGAGAAATAAGGATCATTAAATGCATCAGGATGGACCCCCTACTGCAGCAAGTCCCTTTTGGATAATGGAAAAAGACTTGACAATTTACAGATGTTAATTTTCCTAGAGACAAGCTTGTAAAGTCTTGTGCTCAGCTGTCCATGCAACAGCAAAAATCCCACATCTCTCAGAAAAGCATCTGCCTTCTAATCCAGTCCATTAGCTCTTTCAACATGAGCAGTCGTGCTTTCCCCGTGTGTCTTCAGCATGGCCCTGATACAGACTGAGCCTTGGGGCAAAAGCATGAAACAGAAATTTAAGAAGTCCTGGATTATTTTGCGAACGGGAATATTTGCTGCTTAATGTTGCTCAAGACTTTAAAGGCCAAAGGTTCAGCATCAGTTGTATTTTGGAGGGGAAACGTGTTTATCTTCCCTGCTTTTAAAGTTCCATTTATTTTCTTTAGGAAGACTTTTAATTTACCTGAACATTTAGCACATTTTTGCCACAATATGAGCACTGCTGGGGAGAATATCACCTGACGTGTTTGAACTGTGTACATTACTGTTAAATGGGAAGCAAAAAAAAGAGACAACGTTTTGAGCGCTGAAAGCCTTTGAATTCGTAATAATGAATTTGTGTCAATGTTTGATTATGTGTTATGCAGTCTGAGATGCTTTTCTGCTCACTACCATTGTAAAGACTGGTTATTTAAATATGCATAGGTTTCCTGTCAGCTTGAACCAGTCTGGTTGTTATTCTCTTATCACTCTTGTTAACAACCAATTTTGTTTTATTTTTTACAGTGTTGAATAAATGTAGACACTGCTGTATGTGAAAATCTCAGGAGACCACCAGCCTTGCCACAGTCATTCAGTGAGATTGAAATTTCCCCACATTTTGATGTTTGATGTGCATATTAAATAATCTTTTAAGCAGCACCTTCATACAATGCCCTGCAGCCATATCTGGAGGTGTACAGGTGTTCCTGATCAAGTGGATGAAGAGTGTATGTCAGTGCTACGTTTTATTCAATGGTGTATAAAAATGTTCTAAATAAGAATCCAATTTCTTTTAACACTCAAATCATTAGGTCTCTTTTTGCTTGAATATTAAATTGAAGCAAAGGTCACCATACAAAAGGTTGATGATTCAGTCTTGAGCACCCTTTTGTATAATGTGCTGTAAAATAATGGACATGGTTTCTCTTTCTTTTAGATGAGGTGTTGAAAAAAAAAAAAAAACATCAGCATTGTTGTGGTACCGTGAACTGTTAAAAAAAAAAAGGAATATATACACATTTAGGGCTGTAAGTACTGATACAATGAAGAATACATTAAAAGAATCAAGGAAGAGCCTTTAATATCCATGAGATCTTTGTCTTTAATCTTTCTCCTTTCAGAAATCACACATCATTTTATATCATATAAGCCAGGCCTCTTCTCCTCAACTGAGATAAACGAAATTTAGAGGCCCTAGGAATGAGCCTAAGAGGCTTACCATACTAACATTTGTAAGGTATCGCCCAGATGCTAAATGCATTAACCTCAAACTCTTTGTTTATTATTTAGTAACTACCATTAATTATTCAGTAACTACATTGAAACTAAGTGATATGGTTACAAATGCGAGGAGTGCTTGGAGACTGGTGGTGAGCTGATCCACTGCTACTTTATCCCACCCCTCCAAATGCCACACACGTAATCTAACGACCATCACATTCCATCTGCTCAGCTAGGAGGGCAAGACATAAAGCCATCAGAGCAGAGATTCAGGAAAATATTCAGATACCAGTTTTTATTTGGTTATTTCATTCAGAACAGAAATGTGGGTGTTGATCATAATGCTGTAGAAATCCAGCAGATGCCATGGGATCTTTTCAGCACGTTGCATTTTACTACAGCTGACAGTTAAAAGAGGTGTAATAAAACACTGGCTATTGCTCGGACTCGATTTCCATCTACCTAACAGTGTAAACAGCAGTATTTGTTTTATCAGTAGCAACATAAACACACCATAAAAACAGATCATATATCAATAATAGCTCAATATACACCAATATTATTATATGTACATGTACATGTATATTATATTATATTATATTATATTATATTATATTGCGCTATAACTAAATAAATATTTGTTTTATCATCAATAAATAAATATTACTTTTATCAAGCACTTTGTCCTGGTCAGAGTTCTGGCAGAGCCTTGATAAAGAATTACAGCCTGGAAGGGATACCAGTCCATGTCAGGAAACCATACATCTAACTATTCCCACACTTATTCACATTTGGGGGCAATTTAGTTGGCCAATCCCCTTACTGGCATGTTTTTGGGACATGGCAGAAAATCAGAGAATGTGGAAGAAACCCTGACAGACATGTACAAATATCCAAATGATCATTACATTGTCAACCTTTCACAATTATCCATGAGAATGAAAGGAATTTTGTCTGAATTGGCAGATATGCATACAGGCATGAGCCTGGCACTTCAGTACAGTGGGCAGTTTTCCCATTTGGCCCTCTCAGGTTTTTAGGTATATTTATGTGTTACCTGGATTATAAAATTATGTTGTGACTTGGTAATGTCTCAGTGCCGGTCTGCCCGCTGCGCTTATCAGTCTATATTAACTTTAACTCCTAGCAGGCAGGATTAAGTGATAATGAGGACACAGAGTGATTGTCAGTCAGATCACATCTGTTTGTTCCATCAGGGGACAATAACACACAAGGACACAGCCCATCCCCATCACACACACACACACACACACACACACACACACACACACACACACACACACACACAGTCTTGTTTCCATATCTTGTGGGGACAATACATAGACTTGCATTAATTTCCTGGAGAAATTTTCCTAAACACTAGAAATTTCCCTAACACTA
>JAQMYF010000021.1:30008271-30022838 GCA_030014195.1 Neosilurus mollespiculum
TATGTGCGTGTGTGTGTGTGTACAAGGATTTGTACAAGAACCCTCTTTTTATTAGCACCACTGTAACTTTCAGAGTTACAGTAATGTGAGAGAATAAGTACACTGACAGTCATTAAAAAACTTTGAGACTATAATTTTCGACAATTTGTTTAGCATGTTGGCTTCAAAAAACAACAAACTAAAGTGACAAAAATAAATTATGCACATCAAAAACAACAAAACAAAATGGCACCTGCCAAAATGAAAGTCACAACAGTCAGGATTGGGTATGGCCTATACAGGCGGTGATACAAACGGTGATTTGCGGGGAGTTGTGATACAGACGGTGATTTGCGGTACAGCAAGGCAAAACCGGTCCCGCAAGTGCTGCAACCGGATGTAGTGATCCTGTTCAGGAGTCGTCACTCTCTCTCGGACGTGGCCTGTTGTCAACTGACCCTGTCATGTTGTGGCAGTCAATCTGGTTTCTGATGGTGGGTTGTGTGACAGACGTGGCATTATGACGTGCACTAGACTAACAATAGTGGACATTTTGAGCCTTTCTATAGGCTTTCCAAACCACTCCTCAAATTGCGCAGATACACATTGTGTTTTGCCCAAACTGCATTTGGTCCAATTTTGCAAAGTGACCTACACATGTACAATGAAGCGTGACAAAAAGACAACTCATCATTTTCACAAGTGCCTGAGTACTATCATCAATAAAGCCACAGGGTATACTCCCAACCCAAACAAAGTTTTTAATGACTGTCAGTACACTTCCCACAGACCTGTTCACCTGTAACTGAGCAAGCCCTTACCAGAAGCTCCATTTTCCCCTGATACCAAGGCTATAAAGCTTTTGTTTTAATGCATACACCTTTCTAAATTAATTTTTGTTTTCATATTGTACAACAGCTCACACAAACTAAATCTGCTTGTTAAAGATGTACAATAAACACTGTCATTGTTCCTGGCATAAATAATTTTATTTACTGAAAACATCAAATTCTATGTTTTGTTCAAATGACTTATATGAGAATCATGAGAGAATAATCACATTTCCAAGCAAAGTACTTTTTAAATCATTCGCCGTGTTCCTTATTATACGAGACTGTGGCAGTTTGAGTACTTGCTATAATTTCACTGGAGGGCACATTATTAAAACACTTTGAATGTTTTTTTCTGAATGCTCGGTGGATCTTCCTCCCCTGTGCGAAGGCCATTTCACTTTCTGCTTTGCTGTGTAGCAGAGACATAAGAGAGCACCAAGAAGTTGCTTCATCCACGTTGTTTTTTTTTTTTTTTTGTCTACTGGAGCACTTGATAATAGTGCCTTTTTACTATCATTTCACTTGGAAAAAAACAACATGCGTTGTTTACAAATTTAAAACAATCTCATCCTATCTTAGAGCCTTCACTCGTCCTGGCCAGAGAGACCAACAAGCACTGAATTCAAAACAGCTTGCTAAGCATCCGCAAAAATGGTTTTAGAAATGGGCCGGCACACTGGCGTAGTGATTAGAACGTCCGCCTCACAGCAAGAAGGTCCTGGGTTGGAGTCCCAGTCTTTGGTGTTTCTGTGTGGAGTTTGCATGTTCGCTCATGCTTGTGTGGATTTCCTCCGGTTTCCTCCCACATTCCAAAGTTATGCGCATTAGGCAAACTGGCTGTTCCAAATTGCCCCTAGGTGTGAGTGAGAGTGTGAATGGTTGTGTGTGCTGGTCCTGCAATGGTCTGGCGAGCAGTTCAGGAAATACACCGCCTTCGCCCAGTGTCAGCTGAGATGGGCACGACCTTAGTAAGATTAAGCAGTTCTGCAGGTTTAGAAATGTCTGGTAAATTTTGACAGCAAAAATATATTAAGGCAAAGTAGTTTTTACCAGATAAGACATATGTTACAACCCAGTATATATGAATCCCCTCCCCCATATTTCCCATATAAGATGAAATACTCCAACAAATGACAAAGAAAAAACATTTTGTAGCCGTTTTCATAATATAAAAGAAATATGAATTAGACACTCTCATTCATTTGCCGAATTGTTTACTCCTATTAGGGTAACAGGGAAGCTGTAACTCGTAATCTCAGCTGAAACTGGGCGAAGGTGGCATACACCCTGAACAGCTCACTAGACCATCACACCCACAAGCAATTTGGAATAGCCTAATGTGCATGTTTTTGGACTGTGGGAGGAAACCGGAGTACCAAAGGTGGGGTACATCTTGAAGAGCTCGCCAGACCATCACAGGGCCAACACACACACACACACACACACACACACACACACACACACACACACACACACACCTTGGTATTGTTAGTGTGAAACTGCATACAACTGCAATCAGGAAAAAGCCTTGGATGGCCACAAAGAACATAAGAGCAAGACTGGAGTAATGTGCAGTGGTTTGCATGTTCGCCTCACAGCAAGGACCAGGATTCGATTTCCAGGCTCGGGGCATTCCTGTGTGGAGTTTGCATGTTCTCCCTGTGCTTGCGTGGGTTTCCTCCGGGTACTCCGGTTTCCTTCCACAGTCCAAAAACATGTGCAGTAGGCTGATTGGCTGTTCCAAATCGCTGTGTGTGAGTGTGAATGGATGTAATTAGGATTATAATGGCCCTAATTAGGATTACGCGTTTTAGAAAATGAATGAATGAATAAATATAAAGTGTGTCTGAAGATAATTTGAGGCAATTTATCCAAAAATTTGACTTGAACCAGAGGTGGAGCTTTTATCAGGATAATGATCCCAAGCACATGAGCAAATTAACCAATCGAAAATAAATTGTGTTATGGAATGGCCAAATCAAAGTCCAGCTCTGAGCCTTATTAAATTGTTTTGGGGGGATTTGAAAAGAGCGGTACATATAAGAGTGGCCAAAAATGTCAGCAAGCTGATGTCAGGGACGGGTAAACATGTATGCAAAATGCATAAGACGTTATTAATGCTAACGGAGGCAATGCTTGGTTCTGAGGCTAAGGGTGCAATTACTCTCTGCCCACAGGCAGATGTTTATGTTTTTGTTTAATAAATGGTGAAAAAGCTAATTTTATTCAACTAACAATTAGGGCTTTTTTTTAAGACGTAATGTATTTAAAACTTCAATGTCCAGAGCGTATTTGTGCAACCTTACCTCTGTGTGATGTTAAATCAAAGCCTGTGAAACGCAGCCTAGAGTGTAGGTTTTTTCTGTCATTCTTCGGTGACAGCCTGCACACATCCTCATACACATCCTCTCACTCAGATCCACAAATGTGCACTGAGTTATTCACACTGCTCCCAGGAGTGTGTTTATGGACATTAGTCAGCAGTGACAGCTCACTCTGTCTCTGTCACTTTGGGAAACTTTTACACCTGAGCAGACTCCCTGTCTAATTAGAGTCTAGTGACACTTATGCAGTAAGGAACACAGGTCTGAGTAATTGAGGGAGAGACAAAATGTCCCAGAACTCAAGTCAACTCACAGTCTGTGTGAAATAGCAAGGATAAAAAAAGGAGAGACTTTATGCATTCATTTTTACTAGAAATAATGAATGCAAGGCTGACAGGTTAAGGACTTTCTGTTTTTGGCATAGCAAACTAATACAAAAACAATGTTGTTTAGTTTAAGGGTTGCCAGGTCTGCATAACAACAGCCTATAACGCAGGGGACAGATGATGGTAAAGAGTGGTATGGTGGCGCAGTGGTGAGCACGTCCGCCTCAAAGTCTTGGGCATTTCTGTGTGGAGTTTGCATGTTCACCCCGTGCTTGTGTGGGTTTCATTCTGGTACGCTGGTTTCCTCCCACAGTCCAAAAACATGCACATTAGGCTAACTGGCTATTCCAAATTGCCCCCAAGGTGCTCCACCTTCGCCCAGTGTCAGCTGAGAAAGTTTCCAGCCTCCCTACGACCCACCATAATAGGATTAAGCAGTTCAGCAAATGAGTAAGTAATTGAGGTCATGGTACGGTCAGAATTTGGCACCAAGATCATAAATCCATGGACCCAACCTACCTTGTGCCACCAGTACAGCCATTTCAATTTTACAGGCTGATAGAGGTTGTGTAATGGTGATTTGTTGGTGTAATGGATGTGTAATAATTGAGTGCTGTTGCTGACCACGTGCATCCCTCCGTTACCACGGTTTGCTGCTCCCAGCTTGATAATTTACCACAAAACAGATGTCATCTCAAATTACTTACGACTTCTGTTAAGATGAAATGAAAATGATTGTTCTTCAGTGGTCTTTCATTGGGATTCATTGTTCTTCAGCGGTCTTCCCAGCCACTAGATCGGAATCCAATAGATTTGATTTTCAGCATGAAAGTACACCTAAAAACCCACAGGATGTGCATGACACAGTCCTATCAACATGAACAAGACTCTCAAATTAATTTTCCCAACATCATCTTCTCCAGTACGGTATTACCATAGTGTTCCTAAAAATGTTCTGTGAGCACTGCCAAAAGTTCTGAACTATCTACGAAGTCCTGGCAAAAAAGGCCATATCAATCCTTCTGTGCATACACTGGGGATGAAAAGAATCCAAAGTATAGACAAAGACAATGATCCTTCAACCATCTTAATGATTCTTTTTTTCCCTCTGTTGATATATCTTTCTCCTGATGGTGAAAAGTTTCACTGAGTAAATCTCATCTCATTTTCTGAACCGCTTTATCCATCATTAAGGCCGCAGGGAGGCTCATCTAAGCCAACTCGGGGCGAAGGAGGGGCACACCCCTGAACATCACTGAGCCACACAGACACAAAATCATTCACACTCACATTCACACCTAGGAGCAATTAAGAATATCCAGTTCGTCTACTGTCCATGTCTTTGGATTAATGGAGGAGGCACATTTACTGGGCATGGGGCTCGAATCCAGTTGATTGGCACTTTATGGGCCAATGTCATGGTAATGGACAGGAAACAGATAGAATGTAGTCCGTCTCACCCAGAGAGCACAGCCATTTTTGCTTTCCTGAGTCCCAGCTCTCCTGGTTGGCTATACAGGCACCAGGATTTTTACTTAACCGGCACCACCCAGGAGCTCAGTTAATTACATTTTAATCATAACCCCATTTTAATGCACTTACTGTTTCCATTAAAAGGAAGAAAAAAAACATTTAATGTAGTGCTGGAAAGTTTATGAACACTTTAGAATGCTCTATATTTCTACATGAATATGATCTGAAACACTACCAGGTTTTCACACAAGTCCTTAAAGTAGAAAAAGAGAACCCAGTTGAACAAATGTTAAAAAAATATATACTTGGTCATTTATTTATAAAATGATCCAATATTACATGTATTTTTTATTAGCAGTTTGAAGGTGATTTCAATCAATGAACTGATGATCAGGGGTGAGTAAGCACCCAGTTTTATATTAAAGAACAGGAGTCTATTAAAGTCTGTCCTACACAACATGTTTGCAGAATTGCATCATGGCACAAACAAAGAAGCTTTCCTCGGATCTAAGAAAAAGAGTCATCGATGCTCATTAGGCCAGAAAAGGTAACAAAACCTCTAATTAACTTGGACTCCACCAATCCAGTTAGACGGATGAAGGAAATACAAGACCATTGTTACCTTCTCCTGGCATAATCCACCAACAAAGATCACTCTGAAATCACTGGATACAGTTAGTGCTCATGAGTCCACCCTCGGGATATTGAAAGATATTGGAAAAAAATAAATGTGGATGGATGCGACCAAAATAAAATGTTTTGGTTCGAATGAAGGGTGCTACATGTATCCACACACTTCTCTGTTTTTTTTTACTAAAAGAACTGATGTTCCCTAGATGTCCAGATAGCTGAGTCACTAGGCATCTTCAAATGATAAATAAAGACCAACCACTTTCAGAAATATGTGCATTGAGACTAAAAAAAGTTCTTAGCCTGGGTCCTAGAGAACCAGTAGCAGAATGAGTTCAGTGATAGAGACTTCAAAACACTTGTAAGTAACTCTGGAAAAGGGCGTCTTTCAAATTAATAACTGTACTAGGATACTGAATTATATGATCCAATTCTAAAGGAAATGTTAGGGCGTCTCTCTATTAGCTGAACATCAGAAGAAGTGCGACATGCACACAACAAGCACCAAGTCATTCTACCAAAGAATGGTTAAAGAAGAATCAATGAAATATTTGGGAATGGCTAAAGTCCTAACCTGATTCCAATAAAAAACTGTGCAAGCAGCTCATGTGACGGGTACGAAGGGAACGGAAGAAGATCCCTTCAAGCTGAAGTGCAGGACCGATCAAAAGTTACTGGGAACATTCACCAGTTTAATTGAACTTACTGTTGCACAAGGAGGTGACTTCAGATACTGAAAGCAAGAGTTCACAAGTCTTTTGCCACTCACAGATATCTAATATCGGATTATTTTCTTCAATAATTAAATAATCAAGAATAATATATTTCCTTATTTGTTTAAGGGTCAGTCCACACTAAGTCTCAAAAACTAACCAAACCAGTAAGACATTTCCTTCCCAACTGCTACCCGTTATTAGTCAATTAAAGATTTACACAGGATAAAAGTACAACTGTTAACAGAAATGTCACTTTAAAAAAAATGTACAAGTCAAACTGGCCTGCATGAAAGTCATAAATTTGTTAGACACAGAAAGACATATCACAACACACAACATGATATTGTTTCATAAAATAAAAGAAAAACATCCCCCCATGAACTTTTGGAGAAAGTATTTATATAATACATAAGTTCCATAATGTTGTGCCTTTAATCATTTTTGGAAGAAATTTTTTTCACAGCACACACAAGAACAACGTTGTGGACATAACCATTGTTGTCCCATCAGGTTACATCCACAACTGTAGTTCACAAATAGAGAACTGACCCAAGACTGTATGGTTTATACTTTGATCTGTGTTGAAGGAAACTTGTTTGCATCTCTGATCTTCTTCATTGAAAGGGTAAAATGTTCTGATTATTTTGGTCTCTCATATGGTATGTAACTTCCACACATTGTCATGCAAGTCACGCTGGAAAAACCTAGATCCCATTTACAGTTTAAAAAATATTGCTTGTTGGGAAATGACATTCCATACTATTTTCGGAGAGCAATGGCAGCATGCATGTTGTGTTTTTGGCGCGTCGCTACCTGCATTGTTTACCTCGTAGCATCTAAAGCTTGGCCTGCATGATGTCCTTCATCAGATGACCACAAATAGACAAGTCCTTAATTTATCTTTTCTTTTTCTCTTGGAAAGGGTTCATGTGGATGATACCTTGTAGGAAAAATTTGGGAAATTCCTTGTTTCATTTTGGAGTCCTCATGTAACACAGTTGGCCCCACATGATGTGTAGAGACCCTTAAATATCCTCTCTTTACCTACTGTTAGGACATGTAAAAATTTATGTTATTTTAGGTCACACTTATATACAAAGTGGCCAACCCTCAAAGCAGAGATGACGTTTTCCAAAAATCCTGAGGCAGCATTTGATAGTAACTCAGCTCGCTGAGATAATCACAAAACCTGGCAACAGAGTTTAGATTTAGGCAGAAATATTAAATGAGTGCAAGCGGAAATATTAAATGATGAAAGATACCTAAAACATTACTTCAATTTAAGGACAAAGAGTGCAAAAACATCAATGGCCCTATGAATCAAGTTTTATTTTTCAGTTCATCTTTAAAATACACTGAAAATGAATGATATGCACTGAAGAATGAGTGTTTCATTCATATTCAACATTTTGTGACACTTTACAATAAGATTCCTGTGTAATGGGACTGTACATTGTGCTCCTACTGCATACAACTAGGCGCATTCAAAAGCAGGCTTAAAATAAAAAACCTGATCCAAATATAATTCATATTCACAGAAGACTTCTGAAAGTAACTACAAATGCCCCAAGTAGTCTCCTCGAACAGCTGCAATATACCGCAGCTGTATGCACAATAAGAAAAACTTGTTAATAAAGCTAGATACAGGACTTCAACGACTAAAGTACAAAACAGAGGTATTACATAAGAATCAGTTATCAAAACAAAACTAACATTTCTTTTTCACAAACATTGTAAAAGACATGGGTTATTATTGTCATCACCATCATCACCACAGTGGTACAAAGGATGGACCTTTATTGTAGAAAGGAGGGACTTCAAAGAAATATGTGATCTTTTAATGTTTTATATTAAAAATAAAAAAATAAAACCAAATGGGGACAAACCATTAGAATACCTAAATGAGGAAGCAAGTGATTCACATTTAATATGTTTGTGTGTCACACAAACATATGACAGGAAAAGTGCTGTACACTTTCTTGTGTGTTCTTCCTCATGTCCTGTATTGGGAATATTGCTAATGGCTCTCTTAGGTGGCAGGAGAAAGAACATGGGCTGTGGAAATTCCTGTCCTGGCGGGATATATGTGGCATATGGGCTTAAAATCCATCACTACAAGCCTCAAGTGGTTCAACAGCCTCCTTAACCAGTCCATCTGCTGCATTCACAATATGTGAAACATAAGAGACTAACAATCCACTACAAAGTACTTTTACCACAAGGCCACAAGACGATCCTCTTTTCGATCAGTACCAAACCATTCTCAAAAAGGGGAAAATAGACAAAAGCTTCCCTAGTTGCCTGTTTGCTAATGTTAAATAATAAAAATACTATACAACTGAGTCCCTGTATGTCATCTTAATATATCTTTATCACACTGGTGTCTGGTTCTGTGACTAGATGATTCCTGTGATAGGCTGTATTCCTCCAACCACTGTTTTATATGGTAACTCAATAATATTTTCTGACTTTTTTAAACAACTTTTAAAGCATCTAGTGTGTGTATGTCATGCAAAAACTTTGCGAGAAGAACAGACAGATGAAACATAGAAACATTGCTAGTATGTTATTTCAGTCGAATGGTTTCTCCCAAATCTCATATACAACCAGCAGCAAAACTTTGTTAGCTTCAAGAAACCTAACAGCTCTTTTTGTGCTATGTACGTCAGAACTTGTTGGATTTTAAATACAAAAGCTCAACTGGTTACAAATGCATGTAATGGTAAATAAGAAGCATTTTAGCAAACACAGAGTCTACTTGGCAAGCAAAGAAACGGGCTTTACACCCATATACAATACCATCAAGAGTCTATAATGTCACCGATGACAGGTTTTACTGCTGAGTAAGCAGTGTGTATATATATCATACACCTCTTCTGTCCTTAATGACTAAGGTACAATCCAGAGGATATGCATGGCGGTCTGACTGCTGTAGTGGATGGAGTCAGTTTTTTTTTTTTTTTTTAAACAGATTATAGTTCAGCTCAGAGGACCACGAAGCTGATTAAAAGTGTCACAACTAGAGCCTTAAATCTCAAACAGGACTGAGTTTAGACAAATTTTAAAAAGTTTCGACTCTGCTGGACAAGACTTCTAGTGAGATACAGCTGATCAGCAGAAGGAATAATGATGTATTGGAAAATCCACGTGATGCAGTGCAGGAAGAGTTTGGTACAGGTGCAGGGTTAAAGAGGACGAGGACAAAGCACTCTGCTGCTGAGCAAAACCCCATCACTGGGGGTCACTCTGTGGAAACAGATGCCGCCGGTAACCCGCAGCAGTGTATCAAAGCACAGCTCTTTGGAAATGGATAGTCAAGGAAGATGGCTGCTGGAGAGTATATATACACCTCACACACAGGTGCCTTGGTGAGCTGTAGGCAGAGCTTTGCGATGCTTTAAGCCTGGATTCTTCTCTTTAAAATCCATGGGCTTTTGCTGGGAAGTGTCAATCAGTGCACTAGCTATAGCTATACCTGTTAAAATACACACAACAAGGAGAAAGAAAAGACAAGGTTACATAGCTGCTGGATTTCAAATGCTTATAACTATTACCATTACAGTAGTGTGCAGTAAAGATTATACACCACCACTTTTGTCTAAAAGGGTTCCTAATAAAAAGTAAAAAAATTACTTCTCTATAATTTTTTGGTGAAAATTGAACAATGCTATTGTTCATTCTGACAAGTATTTTGAGGTAAAAGTATGGCAAATAAACAAAAACACTGAAAATACCACTGAAAAATTGAAAGGTGCTGCAAATTTTTATTTATTTTTTTTACTTTTGCATAGCATGAATGAACTTCAAACCATATGGAATGGTTTAGCGAGTGAAGAAATTAAAAAATACAGTAGTGTGCAGAGATGATTATACACTTAACAAAATGAAGATAAATCAGAAACCAAGTACTATTCAAATATTTATTTCATGTAGTATTGGATCATATTGATTAATAGGTAAACAAACAACAATATATAGTAACAAAAATAACAGTCTCTTAGTTGGGAAAAAAAGGCAATATTTAGTGTGGCCACGCTTTACTTTAATTACAGCATTTAAACTTTCAGGCATAGTGTTCACATATTTTTAAATTTCCTCACTCGCTAAACCATTCATGGTTTAAATTTCATATGCAAAAGTCAAAAAAATAAAAAATTTCAATTTTTTGTGAAAAATTGGTATTTTAAGTGTTTTTGTTTATTAGCCATACTTTTACCTCAATATACTTGTCGGAACTATATATACTGTACATGTACAGGTGGACATACAGTATGAGGAATGAAAAATCAGGTCAATGTATTACCATATTTTCTAAACTATGACGCCTTTTGTGCGGGGAGTTCCACTACGAGATCCAACCAGAATGTCAATAACGTAGTGCACACTTGGCGCCCAAACAAGATAAAAATTATGCAAATTTCAGCAAGTGCTGGTATTTAACTGAATATTTACAGGGACGAGCTTAACAGAATTTTACTTCTTGGGGTCATACTCCATTTCATTAACATAATTTGGAGAGCAAACATGAAGGGTAAATTTTTGTAAAACTTTTTAATTCTGCAGGTAAAAGAAACAGGAAAATTTGTGGTAAGACTAGTGGGTATAGCAGTGAACAGGATTCATGAAACTGACCACTATAATGTTTCACAAGCTCTATTAGATTAAGCAAACAGAACTGATACTGGTCAAGAAACAAAGGAAAAGAAGCACGTTTTGTGATTTTGCAAACGTTTACAATAAATTTGCATAAATAATGAATTTGAAAATTTCAAGTAGTAGTTTGAAATCCTACACCCACCCATATCAAATAAAA
Source organism: Neosilurus mollespiculum (assembly GCA_030014195.1). Taxonomy (NCBI): domain Eukaryota; kingdom Metazoa; phylum Chordata; class Actinopteri; order Siluriformes; family Plotosidae; genus Neosilurus; species Neosilurus mollespiculum. Next base: position 30,019,366 of record JAQMYF010000021.1, read on the forward strand.
CAAACAAAATAGATACATTTCAAAAAGCCTATTTTAGAAAGCAGAGCATAAGACATCGAAGCCTAGGCTTTTTCCATTTTAATTAGACAAACCTCACCTACACTATCAGCTCACAGACAAATTGAGTTTCAGAAACACAGCTTTTTAACAATGATTATGTTTCAGACTCTTCAGAATGGTGAAAGAAACCAAATCGGAGACCACTGAGTAAAACCCTAGGATCAGGATGTTCCCAGTGATAGATCCAAACCTAGAACAAAGCCACCAAGTACATGACCTTTTTTTTCCATCCACTGTTGTTTTTGTGCTTTGATGAGTATTCCTCCTAAACCTTTTGCGTGTAGGGAGCTTGACTCACAGCCCAGAGTGCCTTACTGCTGTGTTTCATGCCAGCATTCAGTCAAAGGGGGCTGTGGAAAGAGCCATAGCCACAGTCCCTAGAACATTTTTCATAGTGCCATCACACAAATCACCCCCCAAAACAAAATAGCCTTGACCTGGTTCAGCTCCCTCCCTGCTATTTAAGCAATGCAATTATCTGAGGGGAGCAATTCATTACTTCTGAAATGACTGGCCAAAATGAATTGAATTTAGCTTGCCAAGCTAAAGCCATGGCTGTTCCAAGCAGCCAGGATTTACATCCAAGAACATTCCAGCCTGCTCCAATTTTTCTGATTTATTAGCCATCATTGCTGAAATAGAGTACAGAAAATACCAACATGCCAAGAAACCACAACACTCTCTAGTTTATGCACAATAGTGTTTCCCAGAACTCTAAAAAATATTTTTGTTTGCTTGTTTATGGGACTAAAACTAACTTTAGTCGCATGGTAACCTAGTGACGGTATGGTGGCGTAGCGGTTAGCACGTCTGCCTCACAGCAGAAGCGTCCCGAGGTCAAGTCCCAGGCTCAGGTGTTTCTGTGTGGAGTTTGCATGTTCTCCCTGTGCTTGTGTGGATTTCTCCAGGCACTCTGGCTTCCTCCCACAGTAAAAAAGGAACATTATGCTAATTGGCTGTATCAGTTTGCACATAGATGTGAGTGAGATTTTGAATTGTTGTGTGTGTTGGCCCTGTGATGGTCTGGCAAACTGTTCAGGGTGTACCTTATCTTTGCTCAGTCACATTTGGCTAATTGGCTGCACTAACTTGCTCCTAGGTGGGTGGGTGGGGGTGTGTGTGTGTGTCCTGCGATGGTCTGGTGATCTGTTCAGGGTGTACCCTGTGCAAAACTAGTGTCAGCTGAGATATGTAGGTGCCAGCCTCGCTGTGACCCTAGTATAAGGCAATACGCATGTTAGGCAAATTAGTGAGTGAGTAAGTGATTCATGGGATAGGACAGGAGTACTTTTTATTCTGTCCTAGGATTGTGACAGGTTTTTTATTTTTATCTCATCATGAAATAGGTACTGTGCAGAATTATTATTTTATTTAAATGTTATGAAATTGGGAAAGGAATATTTCAGTGGGAGTGAGATGAAAAAGCCACTACTGTCTCTTACTGCTAATAATGTACTGAAAAAACAAAGGTAAACTGGGATAGCAATTTTCAATTGCTGTGAATTTATTCAACTAAAAATCTATTTCATTATTTCCAGCTACATTATATAGAATGGCTGACAACATGGCAAAAGCTGGATTTAGTGTTATGATGTACTGATTTAAGACCTCCAGAGAACAGGGCATCCAGGGGCCCGTTTCAGAAAGCAAGCTTAACAAGCTCTGAGTCAAAACCTGAACTCTCAGTTGACCAACTCTGAGCTGTTAAACTCAGAGATTTCGGTTTCAGAACAGGGGTTAACAGTTAGTTCAATCAACTCTGAGTTAAGGTTACCCTGAGTGAAGCTCGTGCACGAGGATAAAAAAGCCCTCATCAATGGAATGCAGATAACATGATTCACCATGGCAACAAGTGAAAAAAAGCCTTGATCGTCCTACTTATCTTGCGGAGTTGGAAATATTAATGACCACATATGCAGAGAGTGAGCATATTTTAAAAAAAAAAAAAAAGCAATACTGCTGCAACGGCAGCAAAAGAGTGAGAGCTTGTGTGGCAGAAAATTGCTGACCGAGTCAATGCGTGAGTATTAACTGCATTAAAAAAAAAATAGTTTAGTCTTTAGCGTTCCACTCATTCAACATTTCTACTCTATATGTGTGTTTGAGCGCACAGGTGCAACCCAACAGACACAAAACGGACTTGGCCGCAACTAAAGATGAAATGTTTTATAGAGATTCAGAGAGACACAGAGGGGATGTATGTAATGAACTATCATGACACTGTACATACAGTATGTGTCAGGGAGAACTGTGGTTAGGGAGTTGTGCTTTGCATATGTGATTTGTGCTTTTATGCCAAAAAATATCTTTAATCCCAGTGCTCCTGCTAATGCCACCAAGTGGAATGGAAGGTTTATACTACTGGAACAAATCATTTAAATCTTTTAATTTAAATTGAATCTGTGACTTGGGAACACTACAAATGTGTATAGTAGTCGTTTCAGTGCCAGTGTCACATTTCTGACAGCCCAACAGACAGTTGCCTTGGACACATACTCTGCACCACCGAGGTTGTACAAAAAAAGTGCCATTGGCAAAAAAACGAAGTGCAATACAGAGAATTTGCTCAGAACTGAGGCTATTTCCATGATGTTTCATGTGAACAATGTGAGGGCTGAGAATATTGATAAGATAAATTATTGATGGTGCAAAGAAATGGAAATGCTCAAACAGGTACTCATCAGGGACTGATAAAACATCCAATTGGGGTCTGATAATCTTCTCCCAACAGAGATTCCTGTGGAGTATCTGAGCTTCGACATCAACTGGCTCTTCGAGAAACGGACACACCATGTCTACCACTGCCTTCAGTCTGCAGGCTTCATCTTAAGAGCAGGAGAAACTCAGGGTTAGTTGAAGCAAGCCTGCTAGAGTTTCCCCCATCTCAGAGTTGACTAGCTCAGGGTTTTCACTAAACCTGCTTTCTGAAACAGAACCCTGCTTATTTCCAAAACTTTCTATGGCTGTTCACTACAGCTCTTATATTGGACACTTGGAACTTTACACCAAGCATCAGAAGAAAACACAAAAACAAATAATATTAATATGAATACATTTTAAGTAAGCCGTTGCATTATTTTTCTTTCACGGGTAGAGGAACTCATGCCGTTAACGATGACATCACATCACGTGACTCGTGTATAGAGTTCCCATGGTTATGCCTGGATGTACACTGTAGGACGTTTCCTTATCAATGCAGCTCCACTCGGGAACGCTGTGCAAGAGCCCCGCTAATACGTGTGCGAGATGGTGGGAGGCAGGTTGCATGTAGGAAATATGCAGATTTTTATTTATTTATTCTTTTTTTTTTTTTCTTTTAAGTAGATGGCCCACGGCCCTCTAGTAGACAGAAAGCGAGCCGGCCGCCTGCTTAATTTGAAAGCCCTGGGTCCTTGATTCAGGTACTTGCTGCA
>JAQMYF010000021.1:30031156-30042455 GCA_030014195.1 Neosilurus mollespiculum
TTGCCTAATAATGGTGTACATATAGATATTCTCTTAAGAAAGCCAAAACTTCACTTTTACTACTTAAATGTTCAGGTATGAGGGTTTGTTAACATTTTGGATTGACCAAGAGCACTGTATAGTTGTACAATAACAATTAATCCTAAAAATACAACTTGCCTAATAACTGTGCACACAGTGTGTGTGTGTGTATGTGTGTGTATATATATATTCTGTATACACTGACTGGGTTAGTGAGTTCAGATGCACAGATGTTATTTTGCGTTTGGACTGAAGAAAGGGGACCTCTTCAGGCTCAAGAACATCTCTCAAAATAGTTTTGCACATTTTTTTTTTTTTGTTCTGTTTTTAAAATTAGGTGCTAAACATGTTCTGTTGTTATTTGAAGAAAAAATTGTATACAATGCAATACAAGTAAAAAGTAAAATCCTCTTAATTTACTACACAAACATTGTAACACAACAAAGGATTAGACTATTAGAAAGAATATTTGATTGATCGGACAAAAGTAATCATATGACAGGAAAAGCCATTTCCATGACTGTGTATGTGCATCACAATATATTGCTAATATACTGCTAGCAACTTGTGGCCACAGCTCCTAATTAAAAGTAGTCATCATATATGGCGAATCCCCCAAGTCTCCCAGCAGTTCCTAAGATATAGCCCAGACAAAATTTATAAGGTCAAAGTTTGTACGGGCAAGATTATTGTGACAAGGTTAAAGGTTAACCAGAGGAGCTGACAAGCCAATACACACCTACACACCATAGGAGGCCTGCAGGCAATATTTCAGAATGATCCACCCAGCAATTCTTGAGAAACAGTCCAGAAAATATTACAAATTCAAGGTCATGTGACAAGGTCAAATGTCAAACAAAGAAACAGACAAGCCCATGCACACCTACACACTGTAGGAAACCTGCATGCAATGATCCGCCCAGCATCTCTTGAGAAATAACATGGGGAGAAGAATGGGGACAGCCACAAAGACAGGAACAGCAACACGGACACAGGCAATGACAATACCTCAACAACCTGATGACTGAGGGGTAAAGATGAATGGGCAGATAAGTCCAAAGTTTGACTGATACTATATGTTATAATGTACTATTGCCCAGTTGCATGTGAAAAAAAAATAAGTGGCTACTTTAAACATTGACAATGTTAAATGAGGCTACTTTAAACATTGCCCCAAGTTTCATCTTGAGCCAATTATAAAAAGTTCCCTGCAGTCAACCATATGTTTCAAAGCAACATATTTTATTATAGTGCACAATTCCATTAATCAAATCTTCAAGTCCTCCCTATCATCAATATAATAACCCCAAATCACATCCTTGGTACAAATCTGTCATGGTAATTAGCTCTCCCTCATGCCACAGTTATGAACTGAACAATGAACACGAATAATGAGAACAGTTATGACATGGCTCAGTATGGAAGTGACATTGACCTCAGGAGGGTACTCTTAGTGAAGCAAACCAGAAAAGAACACCAACAAATATATTGGTTGATATATATGTGTCATATAGGGGGCCCTCATTGTACCCTCAGTGTCTTTTTTTTTTTATCTAGTATGAGCAACTAAATGCACTGTACAGCATTCCTAGGATTTACCTTGATGTTGATTTAGTGGGACAAACAAGGAAAATGTTGACTGTCAAGTATCCTATTAATTATTTATGAAAGAGGTGTAAAATCTAACTTAAAATGGCGGCCCAGAACGGGAATGTTGTCAGGGGGTAAATTTGGTGGATACATGAGAGGTTTGTTTCACTCTAAAATCCTATAGCTGCATAGCATAGTAAACAAGTCCTAATTCTCCTTTTGTCATCCTAAAATTTTTAACTGAGTAACAGGTCACGTCACACGTCTCGCGAACCACAAAAGAACCCATCAACCATCCTAGCAATGATCATTGCACACGAAATGGCACAAAAGTCAACAGCACATTAAAATCTAAAGCTGAACAGCTAAAAACACTTACCTTTGCATGAACAGATCCTAAAATACAAGGTTTCTAAATTTGGCGTCGTGAGTGTTACGCAGTTACACGCTTGTTTTCTAAGTGATACGACACTTAGCGAAAACACTTAGCATGCGAAGCGTACCCAAACACAAGCACCTTGTTTGATAACGTTTCACCCAAGATTGCCAGACCAAATGTACATCAACGACAGAAAATAGTTATGTGTCACGCATACTTCCGCTGTGTTACGCAGTTGTGTGCATACCGAGAATGTGAGGGTGACTGCCAAGTCGTCTAAGATCAAGAGTAATACGACCGCATCGGAAGTAAAGGTAAGTTCTCATAATCACAGTATTCATTTAGTTATTGTTTTAGATGAAAATGTTCACCTTTCCCCTCATGGTTTAAGAGAAATACGTACTTTGTTTAAACAGCACAAAAGTATTCCAAGCTTCTGATTTTGCACATGTATGTATTTTTAGTGTACCTGTATTTGCAGATTTGACATCCTCATCAAGTCCCTGAGGAAGCAGGGTGGCTACTACACCTTCCCAGTAGACGAAGACGTTGCATGGGTCCCTGTTGAGGATGTCTCCCTGCTTGACCCTGCTTCATAAATGCGGCAAGCAGCATTCCTTGGAGGATGTTTAATTGACTACCAAATAAATGTATGACATCACTGACCATGTACTTCGCTTTTGTTGAGTTTTTATTTGCCAGAGAAAGAGTGTCTGTATGGTGCAGACTGTGTGTGTATGCTTTTTCGTGTCACAGGTCACACAGTTACATCAATGTAATTTCCCTATCTCTAGCAACCATACCTAAGAATTTTGCATCTGTACCTTTAGTATGTTATCATAGGACACAAAGTTTATGTTGTGAAGATTTATGACAGATATTTGCCCCTGAGCTTGAAACACAAAAATGTTTGGATATGGTGTGTAACTGTATTAAGGCGTCACAAAAGAGAAACATCTCCACATCAACCTCAAATCACAGCTTGCAACTAAACTGTGTTTTTACCTCCAATTGCCATTCTGAATTTAAGCTCTAATAGATTGGCCATAAGCTCTGAGTTTTACCATGTCTATGGGTGAATGTCTGTCACAGTATAACACAGTTACACTGAGGTGACACTGCATATTTGTACCCTATTTTTGACCGTGTGGAAGGTTGGTCTGCCTTCTCTTTTGTAGGATTGTAAACTACACACATTGGTACAATAATTAACAGTAATACATTTTTTTTTTCCCACTGGTTCCCTGCTTTAGTCATCATTAGTGTGGAATGACACATTCACACACACAAAGATTCCTTAATTACCTCCCGACAGTGAACATTTACTGCTAAAATTTCTACTGGGTTAGATTGGTTATGCATTAAAAAGAAGACTGTATAATTTGGAAGATTTTTCCATTTTCTTCATGTCAGTTAAGTGACAGTCAAAGTAATCGTGTCAGGTTTTACCAACAATACACTGCAAATAAATGACAGCAAGTGAAACTATTAGTATACTATAGTTATAATATATTAAACAAAACATAAGATTCTAAAACATGTTTTGATTCTTTTTAAACTTTACATTTTCTTGTTCCATGGACACATAGTTCTGCCTCATTCTTCAATACTTGAAATTAGCAAATTTGCCAAAAAAAAAAATTAAAGTTAATCTCAGGCTCGGTGATTGTAATTTTCTAATATATAGATTTAGACACTGATTACAACCAGAGCTCTCCATAAGATCTTTGTGAGCTGTTTCATTTCTGTTTCAAAATAGTTTACAGTTTAAACAATGATCTACAGAAAAATCAGTAGAAGCATTGGCATCTTGTCTACTAATAATACTACACTATTACCATATAATTCTAGTTATATAAGGATTCTGTAATCAATATTTTAGCACTGAGAGGGAGGTTAAACATGTGCTTCTTTCCTGTTGAAAATTGATTTGGGATGAAATACTGACTTAACCTAAAAGTATGTTAGATGACTCAAGACACTCGTGATGAAGTAAAGAATTTCACATTTTGAGCAGTTCTTAACCCTTAAACAGGCACAAGTGGAAAACAACTTTTTATAATAATTATTCTTCTATTTAAGATCCAAGAAAAACATACTCATGATTTTTTTTTTTTTTTTAATATCTTGTTGGGGATAAAAAAAATTAAAATTTTCTGTAAAATTGGTTGCAATGTGTGGATTTCTTACTTTGTTGACTGAGAATCACACATCAATTCATAGTTCAGTGCATAACCAGTGGTGTCCACGCCAGTTATATACGGAACTGACCCATTTTTCCTGTGAGGGGATAGGTTCTATGTTACGATGTTCACTGTAGAATTGAGTTCCTCCTGAAGTGTGTTTATTTCACACATAGTCAAGCAGTAATTTATTTATTCACCAAAAACAAATGGTATTAATTTTGTGTCCATTCGGATTTATTTCTGTTTGTTACTAATAAAAATGCAGCTATGTGCCTGAAGCCGTTCTCTCAGTCTCTGTAACAATGATTAATGAATTTATGGTCAATATCGAGGGAAATAAGCAGGACTACATTGAAATTTGGGGATTGTGAATGTCACACTTCATGGTACCAGTTTCAGAGAATGACCCATATACCTTATGGCTGTTAACAGAAGAAAGAACTCAGGCACTAATTTGCTCTTACCAAGAGTAAACTGAGAACTGAAAAAAGAAAAAAAAAATTATTTCCTTTAATATAATGTTTTTATGATATATAATAATCAGCCACAATATTAAAACATTTCAACTTTAACTTCACTGACAGGTTTAGTGAATAAAATCGATAAGTATATACACTACATGGGAATGTCACAAACCAGTCCCAAAAATACAAAGAAAGTTACGCAATATTGCCCTTGAGTTTTTAACAGGAAAGAAATCAAAACATTTCTTTACATTTTTTTCAAACTTTGAGTCTTAAAAGATAATGTCATGAGGCACACATAAGCACTGTGATGGAGCAGTTGGTGTGATCATCATGGGATAAATATGAAAGAATAAACCATGAAAATCTCATTTTAATTTGCCCTTCTTATGTTTCCACATAGTATCTAAAACATTGAATATGCTTTTAAAAGAAACCTTTACAAACTTAACCCTGATGTGGTGGTAGCAGAAAAAAATCTTAAGGTAAGGACATGAGTGACTCTGACAATGGCCAAACAGTAATGGCTAAAAAGCTAGGAGGAGGAGTTAAGTTACTATATAAATAGGTTGTAATGTGTGAGGCACTTTGTCTTTAGATTATTCTCTGAAGATCAACTTGTGTGATTGTCTGACGGTATGCTGCATTCTTCTTGGGCCGAATAAACATCTCTGAACTGGAACCTGCTTCTCTTCATCATAAATTAAGCGGTGTTTGCCCCAACAGTATCCAAGATTCGATGTGCACGACGTGAAAGGTGTCAGAACACACAGTGCATTATATCTTGCTGTGTACAGGGCTGGCTAGTTGCAGACCTGTCAGGTGGTGGTAATGTTGTGGCTGATCGCTGTATCACGGTTTTAGCAAAGGTCCCTGTTTTGCAATAAAGATATTACAGCTGAAACGCTTTACAAACATCAATATATTAAGCTCATGTTCTTTTATGAACTTACTTTACTGCTTTCTTCTTTTTCTCTTTTCCTCACACACAAACACACATGCTCTGTAAAGGTACATATTGCGTTAGATGGCCCATCCATGGAGGGGCTTGTGAAAGGTCAAATTAAGCCTGTGCTGACGACGTCTATCAGCCCCTGCAGACAGAGGCTGTTATCAGAGCAATATCTGTCTCTTTGAGGGGAAAAGAGGCCACTTGTGCTGCACTTAAAAGTTCAAAGCCATTGTTTCGGAGTGATGGGGGTGGCAGCGGGCGTCTGGCTTTCCTTTCATCCATGCTACTTCTGCGTGTACAGAATTTCTCCCCTTTCCATTTTCCTCTGCAAATTCTCTTTGGCTCTTTATTGCACTACGTAGCACTCACTTGTGAAACGTGATTTCCCTGACAAAACCATTCCCCAATCAACTTGCCTGTGTACAACTGTCCCAATCCTGACATTCCTGCGCAAAGCCTTGGAAGTACACTACATAGTTGCCTCCATAATGTATTATTGTGTGTTTACTATTAATATGGCTACCACAGGGGTTTGCCATGATAAGTTAATTCTTGCCATCAGATTATACGCTGCAAGGATCCAGCCTCCACCCATTACCCCTTAAAAAAAAAAAAAAAAAAAAAAAAAAAAACCACCATGCTCCTAAGAAATACGCTGCAAGTTCAGTTGATAGCTGTGGCAGATGTCATCTGCACCCATGAGTCAGTCAAAAATTAGTTTGAATTTCATCATTGTGTTATATTTTATTATTTCCCTGAAAATCTACCAATCAAAGAAACTGCTAATTAGCACAAATCTACATTTGTATGCCTACATTTAGATGCCTTGATCAGGCTGTTGCCATGGTCTCAATCCAGCTGATATGCTAAATTAAAATATCCATTTGAATTTTACCCTCAACAATCACATTTTTAAAAATAAATACATTCATTTTTCAGAGAAGAGAGGTGACCTGACGTACATTTAAACCTGAATACAAAAAGGGGGGAAAATGCACCATTTCAAAAATAATAGGAGAAAAAACTATTCACTAAAATTACATTACCAGATTACCCATGTCATAAAAGCACGAGCACATGGCAAAGCTGTATTCTGCACTGTAATTATAATACTTGTAGATCACAGGGCATAGATGGTAATGCTAAAAATTTATGTCATGTCTTTTTGGTCAAAGTTGGCATAAAACTGTTAAAAGACTTTTACAATACATCTGCCCGAGTGCATGATGCATTTGTGTGCCTGGTAAAGCGTAGTAGGCTCGAGGATTTGTTCCAAGCGAACATCTTTGATAGGGTTTAAAAATCTTAATCTTACCCTTTTCTTGACCACTGATTTCCTTGTAAGTGTAATTTTTATACAGATTCTTCTTTTGTGCACATTTTCAACTATTATGCTATTTTAAAATTTTAAATCATGTTTTTGTTCTCATGGATGAATCTGGCTGGGGAAACACATCAAAACGACCCATACGCAAACAAAACACAAAAGAAAAACTCACCAGAGTTAACACTCAACCTCTGGAGGGACACCAAAGGAGACTCATGGTTTTGGTAAGTCGTCGGACAGTGATTTTTCCGGTATATTACTTCCCCTGTGTACCTGTGATCGGCTCCTCGTCACATTCTAAACTGAACTTTACTATCATAGAAATCACCTTGAAGGAGATGCTGGCCCGACAGCTTCATTATTTGATATTCCAGATGTGTCTAACTTTTCAGTATGAATGTGCCAATCGTGTGTGATCTTTTAGTTTGCCAACTGCCTTCTTATTCTCTTCTTATTTCCTTACTAGAGCAGCCTAAATTAGCTGACTGTCTGTAAAGAACATTTGAGGCACATTATTGAGCGTGAACAAGCTACTTTACCTAGAACTAGCAAAACTTCCAAGCAATTAACATAACAGATTCCCGAGTGCAATACATATTATAACAGACTGACTAAACTCCCATAAATGTTTAGTCTTTGGTATTTCGTGCAGTACCATTGCTGAAACACGACCGGCAATGCTGAGATCAGCATCAGAACTGTCGCTGTGTGCCATTGCTCAGTAGGGTCAAATTAAAACACAGAACCAAAACAAACATGCAAAGCATGACAATACTTCGACAGACGTCCTTTAATTATAAGTAGCCTTAGAGAGCCGCCAGCAATCAGATGCTTTGAGATGTCTAGAGCAGGATAATTTAATCATCCTGTTCATTCATACATTCATTAATTCTGCAGTAAATGTTTTACCCTAATCAGGGTCATGGTGGGGGACATTTAAGAGGAAAAAAAGCATTTTACACTCACAGACACAAAAGCCAACCCTCCAATTGCATGTCTTTTTTTCCCTGAAATGAAAAAAACATCCAACACTAACACAGGAACAATGTACACACAGAGAAACCATAACCGGCGCTTAGAACTAAAATCAGAATGCTAGAGCTGTGAGATACTACCCTCTGATGCTACCCTCTGTGCCACCAGGTCACCCATCATAGGCATACATGCTCAAAACAAATCCCAGATCAAACAAGTCAACATCCAATGTTGCTACACTTTTAACAGATATCATAGATTGCAAGCTTTTATTGCCCCTCTTCAGCAACAAAGGCCTTCCTTAATGAAGTCCTTTCTGTAAGAAAGAATTAGATTGTATATAAAAAGTGCACTGTGGAGTAACAGCACCCACTGTTTCATTCTACCAATAACACTATCTGGAGCCAGGGCAGGACTCAGGGTTTTTTCTTGAAGACCATATATCTTTGTTTCTATAATACAGCTCCTGGGGTCCTCTAACAAAAGAATGCAACTGAAGAAAGGCACAAGGCCACAATTTAACTTTAATCAAAAAAAAAAAAAAGCCACATGAATAATGTGCAAATTTAAACCCGAACAATGTGAACCCTTTTTTCATGGTAATCCTATGTAATAACAGGAGACATTTGAATATTAGAATGAGAAATACAAGTGCTTATGAATAACAAGAGCCCATCAACTGTTTAGCACTAAATTCAGTTTTTCCAGTAAGACCTTTGCCCTTCAAAAAATGAAATTAGAAAAACTATTTTACCACAGTGACAAATCTGCATGCACAAATTCATGTTCTAAAAGATTGAACTACAAAAATGTTTAATATGTTTGATTAGAACTGCTCCAAATGAGAAACAGGAGCTGATAATAAAATCCTAAGGAATAAATATATCCAATTCTATCATGTACTATGACTAAATGCATTTCATTAGTACGACAAGGGTTAGATGGAGCTATTAGTGTGCACATAGGAACTAGTTAATGAGGCCATCAGATGAATCCAACAAGGTTAACTAATCAACCAAATCCATTTTTCTGCATTTACTCGCATTAATGATGGTTTCAGATTCTACATGATTCTGCTTGCATGCACATTAATCTTACTTTATACAAATTAGGAGTAACCCAATTGAAGCTCATTTAGGAAGCACTGCAATGATGCAACCAATGAACAGTTATAAAGTTTAGAGACACCACAACAGCCTCATGCATCATGTTGTAAATGAGACTCGCTCAACTCCACGTGCGCATTCGCACACACAAACACAAACACACAATCAACGTGAACAAAGAGACCTATTTTCCTTCAACATGGTAAGAAAGTTCACGGAAGAAAGCCATTACATGTGAGTGATTATGGTTCGGCTCAGATTACTAGAAAAATGTCACAATTGTGGGCAGGGTGTTGAAAGAGGGTGTCCAAGTACTTTTGAGCCAGTAAAAATGGAGGGTCTCTGTAGAAATGGCAGTATTTACTAGTCCACCTTCTATCCTCTCTCTCTCTTAGACTGAAAGAAGAGACTAGTCAAGCATGCACACACACACACACACACACACACACAATATTTTTGGTGAATCTTTAAGTTAAAGCTAACACTTTACAGTGCTGCCACCCCCTGTAATGGAGTGTTTTCACGACATTTATTTACTGTTGCTAAGTGATAAGAAATTGTGTGTGTGTGTGTGTGTGTGTGTGTGTGTGTGTGTGTGTGTGTGTGTGCGCATTCTTGGCGAGGAGGAAGCGGCCAGTATTTTAGTTTTATTTGGCCAAAGCAGACAGATCAGAATAACAACTGTTAAATAATTTTTGCATTATTGCTGCTAGTTGTGTTTAGGAAAATAAATATAGAAATATTAAAAAATAGATTTTTTCAACTATACTTAACTTTCTACATTAAGAAATCGTCTTTTGAATCGGGTTAAATAAAACTTTTTATGGGCAATGAACATTTGAAAAGTGCCTGAGGTCATGTAGGGATTCGAAATTTTGTGAGCCCTGAAGAAAATGTAAGAGAACATAGGTGCCACCTCTGTAAACTAGCAAAACTAGGCTAAACTATAAAATAGTCTAATAGCCTGCATGTCGGACACAGCTAGACAGTGATCTACTGCAGTGCTAACTCTCAATACCCAGTCACTTGATGTTAGAGTACCCCTGAACACAGACCTTTCCAACGGTCCTGTAGAGTTACGAAAACTAATTACAGTATATTAAACCAAATAAATAAATAAAATAAAAAAATATTCTGAAAAAATTCTAATTTTAATATCATTGATGACTCACTCTGTACTTATCTTGTGCTTGTCCAATTAAATGCTCAAGAACACACATGCCCCACCTATCTCCTGATAGTAATGCATGTTAGCAACCATCATTCTTCCTGGTTTTGTTTTGTTTTGTTTTTTTCGAGGGAACAAATGGCATTTTTTCATATTCATGTGTGCTGAATCTGTGCAAGTTAGTGATTAAGTAAGAGAAAATTTTCAGCTGATCAATAACACAGTTCTGTCGTCATACAACCCCAGGCCTGCCCCATCAGTAAGAGTAAGAAGTATCATCTTATTGAGCAGATTAGTATTGAAAATGAATTGTGTGCCCATGTTAAAGTGACAGGCATGGGTGAAGGCGGTGGTGAGAAATTCTGCATGGTAGAAAAAGCCTTTTATTAAACTATTTAATCTTCTCATATTTAGCTACAGAAGATTTAGCGCACAACTCGACTGGCCGTTGTGTGAATCAGCTAAGCACTTCAATATGTATGACTTCCTGTGCCAAAATGAAATATGTAAACATAACGAGTCAAATCAGGGCTGTGAAGACACATCATGGGGACTTAAAGGTACAAGTGAATGCAAAATTCCATTAACCATAACATAAAAGGTGCAAATCTGGTCGTTTCTGTATCCAGAAGAAAAGTGGACTTATAAATCAGAATAAGAATAAGAGCAGGCCAGTAAAGAGTAGCCTCTCTCATAGACTTTCATAGCACTGCTGATTTACTGTTTACAGAATGCCAGCTTCATCCCACCCTCATACATTTATTAATCTGATGTCTACACATTAACGCGCACACAAGCGTCATCCTGCTGCCTTATTCACATCTCCAACTCCTTCACCTCACCCTGCTTTTTACTCATCTCTCAAGTTTTCATCCCACAGCTATACATGCTCTCCCTTACTCCTTTAGTACCCTCATTCTATTTGTCTAGTTGATACTTCTCAACCCTCTCCCTTTGTCTTTTGGCCCAATTCATTTTCCCTTTACATTACAAAAATATCTATCTTTTTGGCTGCTTACTGCTTAGATGATGCCAGTTGGCTTGCTGGCATAAACAGTGATGGGATAGGGAAAATGTAAAAGCAAATAGTCATAAAGCACCAGGACATACAGACATATACATATACAGTAT
>JAQMYF010000021.1:30059826-30085729 GCA_030014195.1 Neosilurus mollespiculum
AGAGAGAGAGAGAGAGAGAGAGAGAGAGAGAGAGAGAGAGAGAGAGAGAGAGAGAGAGAGAGAGAGAGAGGAGCCCTGGGAGAGAAGTGTGGCATGCACTCATTTGTGCTAATAGACACTCTTTCAGCAACAGCCTGCCTTTGTTGACAGCCAAAAAGCACCATCTGCAATTTATCCATCTCTCTACATCACCTGCTATTACTCATCAGACTCATTGCCTTTAGCATTCAACTCTCCATAACAATCCGTCAGACAAGGCTTGGCCGTCAATGAAAAATCGGCAGATACATCCCAGACGCTCACATCTCACCATACAGCTGCATTACTGAAATATTTTCAAACTCCGATCTAAACCTCAAGTAATGGTTGCTTTCTCATTCAGCATCACACACACACAGCACTGTGAAAGGTTACAATGGGAACCAAATCACTTAATCTTCATCACATACACCTAAAGGTGAACACTCAGATAAACAAAACCGGTGCGGCGCAGTTCAAGCTAGAGGTCAGGTCAATTCACTGTGTAATTCATTTGCCGAATCACATTTAAAACCTTCCTGGAGGCGAATGGAGTGAAGACTTCACTGATGTGAAATTGAGATTGATCGTACATCGATTGTTGTGTGGACTTCATGTTAAGCCCACAAAACAGGTCCATGGAATTAGAAGTTTGCTGTCAGAGATTTGACAAGAGCTGTAAATCCCAAAGAGATTGCAGCAGGACAGATGGGAAAAGTTTTTACAACCTCTCTACCCTCTCCCAAAGTGACAAGCACCAACAAAAAGCAAGGTTTTCTATCAGACACTAGCAAAACTCAAAAACTATAAATACTAATGAAATGATGACATGCAAGCACATTACACTTTCATCCTAAGTTAAGCACATTAGATTTAATCAATCCTTGTGACTTTGAACAAAATCATATGATTTTACCATCGACATAAACGATCAGCAAACAAAACATCAATATTATTACTGGTAAAAAAAAAATTAGAAGGTAAAAGGAAAGCCTTTTAATGGAACTGGACTGAGTCTGTGCTTAAAAACTCGACAGAATGTAATGCTGCAATGTTGTATGAAGAACAAACATATTGGCAAGATTGGAAATGATAACAGATGCCTCATTTACAAACTATCGACTGCTGGTTCAAAGCAGAGAAATCTCTGGCTGAGATATGAGTGCAGCTCACTGGAATATGCTTGCTTTCATTAGCAACCCAAATCCTTTTAAATGCAACTTGGCATTAAGACTAGAACCCACAAGTTCACTTAGGAAGGCTTGGCCTGGTTAGGGTCATGGTGGGACGTCACATTTTTTCAAGGGCACCAGGGAGCAGTTTTACACACTTGTACAACCAAGGTCAATTTAGACACGTGATCCAACTGTATGATGAGAGGCAAGCATAAAACCCGAAAGCCCACACTTTCGTACTGAGCAGTTCCAAGGACGTATTACATTTCGCTTAGAAGTGCCAAAATCTCGTCTGGATGTCCATTTGTCTGTGTTTATTTTCATTATTTTTTACCACTAGGATTTAAGAGCTACAGTTTACATAGCACTAAACATGGCCGATTGGCACTGGACCAGAGACTGGTGGAGCACATGCATTCATTGACCTTTCGTATGGCACCAACTGGCATATATATAATATCAGATCCTTGTTGTTGTATAACAGGGCCTAATGTTACGTTACATTACCTGAATGATGTGTTTATGTTAATACCACTAATACTACTACTGACTTAATACTACTGTCAGGACATTAATTACTATGTCATTAGTGGAGAAATTTAAATTAAAAAAATGTACCTCTTCTGAGTCTTCAAACACACACATGCTCTGTCTAACTTGAAGATGAAGTTGCACTTCAGATGATCTAATTAGATTCCAGCGTTAGACCTAATGGAAAGTTCCTGTCTATGTAAATGTAATGACTATCGTAATAATACTTTATTTTAGTACAATTTCAGTATGCTGTCAGATGTCTAGTAATAACAATATATAGCTTACGCAAAAGGTAATAACTTACTTGGACCAAGTGCACACTCATGGAATGCAGACAAAAACACACAATTTCCTGCAGAACAAAAATTGACGCATCACAGTACCTTCCATGTAGCTTACACAAAAGGTAATCACTGTACACTTACCTCACTCATTCTTTGTACTGAGGTGGCACCTTCCCTGCAGGAAAGATGTTAGGAGTTTAAAAAAGTTCCACAACAAAGAACTCGCAGTTCCTGCAGTGCAAACATACCCAAAAGGGGGTACTTCCTTCAACAGTTATAGGAACTACACATAGTTTCCCCGGTCCGAAAGCACCTATGCTGGCACACACACAGTAACCCAAGCTCTGGATCAGCCCGGGGACCCCTGAAGCTGTGATGCAAGGGTGCTGTATGTACAAAGTGTGTTATAACACACAAAAACATCCATTATAAAATCTGTACACTCGCACTGAAGAATATATCTAAAGATTTAAATCCCTAAACAGTGCCTTGCCTGGACACTTGCCCTAACATTAATATTTAGTCGCTGACTAAAAGCGAATCTCCTAAAATTTATTTTTGGTAAAGAAAGAGCCAAAATATAACTTACTGTCATACCAATGGTATTCGAAAACTTATTTCTTATCATAAGACTCTTGTTTTTGTCGTGGAGTGCTGGTGGGGTGGCACCAAGATTGGTGAGGCCAGCAGGCTCAATAAACTGGTGAGGAAGCCCCAATCAGTTGTGGGCCTAGATTTGAGAGGAGGATGAAGAACAAAATAAAGGCCATCTTGGACAACCCCTCTCATCCTCTCTATGATGTACTATGGCTGATGGACAGTTCGTTTAGCCAGCGCATCATTCTACCCAGGTGCAGAACTGAGCGTTTCAGGAGCGTTTCAGTCTATAATCAGACTGTATTACAACAGAGGAAGACAAAGTCTGTCAACCCTGACAACCACACAGCGCCTGACAATCCATTATTTATTCCAATCGACACTTTAACCTTTAAGAATTATATTTACCCACTCTCTCTCTCTCTCTCTATACATATATATATATATATATATATATATATACACACACACACACACACACACACACACACACACACACATATACTAAGAGGCATTAAAAATGCAACATAATAAAATTATGGAATTATTTCTATGTTTAATCAAATCAGTTAAATAATACACAAATCAAAAATAGACATTTCAGACATGGACAGTGGTGAGTAAAAACACATTTCAGTGTTCTTCAGTGCCTGCAATCTGTCAGGACCATATCAACATGTGCACTGAACGATCGGTTATTATTACTATTTTTAAATTCATTTGGCTTCTGATTTATTGTGTGCTTGTTTTTCCTGCATGCAACTTCTGCTCTTATATTGCTGCAACATTTTAATTTTCCTTATCTTATGAAAATCTCAGCGCTGACGGCTTGCCTGTATGAGTTGCCTGTATGGACGTGTGAGCATGGATGCAACAACAAAATCAAGCTCATAGCTTCATGACGTTTGCAGAAGTATGAAGCTCCGCTATAAACTCTGTCCCCCAGCAAGGCCGAATGTAACCGCTGAGGCTCAGAAACAAGTCTTAAACTGTAGAAAATATTGCAGTTAAAGTAAGATATCAGTCCACGGAGAAACGATGCATAAGGAAAGTCATTTGGATTTGATGAAACTGTTGACTTGATGTGTGTGAATGAATTTAAGGATGAAATTAAGCTATTTAAAAAAATAATAACAAATAAAGAAAGAAAGAACATGATTTTTCAGACAGTCTTATTAAAGTAATCTTATTAAAGCGAAAGAAGTATATGCAGAACTGAAATAAATACACTACATACCATTTTTCCTAACAGGCATCAAATGCCAAGACTGCAGACTGATTACAAAATGGGCTCAGTCGCTTATTCAGAGTAAATATATAAATAAACAAACTGCTGACTGTCAGCGAGGACAGGTCAATCTCATTGGTGCAGAATTGTATTTGATATTGATCCGCTAGTGTTACCACATCAGTGTGTATGCACCGCATTGATCTGTTACACCGCACCCTGAACAACCCCTGCCATTTCAGAAGGCCTGGCTCAGTTTGGGTGGATTTTTGCATTAAGGACCTGAGGAAGTCGAGTGCAAGAGCCTTAAGGCAAAGTTTTAAAATCTAGTAAGAGCATTTGTCATAAATAGTCCCTGGTGTGTGTGTGCTGAATGAATGGATGAAGTGACTCAGAGCACTTGGACACAGCCATATGTGCGACTGTCATTAGTGCAGGAACATTTTACTGCCTTATCAGACCAGCCAAGACAGAACGGCTGCAGAGCCACAGCATCCCCTGTCTCCATTTGTGAACGTCTTCCCTGCATCCTCCTGGGAATCTCTGAAAATCAAATCTGTTCAAGCATCTCAATAGAACAATGAGAATAAAACACTGGTGGACATTACAGGTTTCTATTAATATTCAATGTCTCAAAATAAATTAAAAACATTACTGCATATGCTCAGTGTCCCGGTGCACTTTTTGACCGTGGAGTCTTGTACATAAGGACATAACATCTTGCATCACTGGTCAATATTTGCACTTTATTTATTCAAATCTCTCTCTTATTACACACGTTTATGCCAATGTCTTTATGACTGTACTACCTACCTCACCTTAGCACATGCAGTTTACATCTAGAATACTAGGGGTATCCCCACGCATGGTCAACTGCAGCCTCTAGAGCGTAAATGGGCAATTGACCTCTGTGGTCTTGAAAAATAGGTCAGGGTGACCCAGATTCGATAGGCTGGTATGGCGTACTGTAGGGACCATTCAATATAAATATTAAATAACACCTTCCCCCAATTTGATTACCTTAGTTTAAACTTCATTGATCCTTAAGAAGAAAGTGCAGTAAGTAGCTACTAAGCAGCACTTGAGTTCTAAATAAATTAAGAAATGTGTTTGCTCGTTTCTGTAATTACTAAAATAAAATTTGAATGTCCTTGCTTTAAAAAAAAATCAAAAGCAGAATCATAAAATAAAATTTGAATGTCCCTGCTTTAAAAAAAAATCGAAATCAGAATCATAACATGGCTTCAGGTTGAAAAAAAAAATTATTTAGATTATAGAAATTTAAATGAGGCCATATTGCCCAGCCCCATTGTTTTTGCCCTTTTTTTGGTGAGTGGGGGCGTGCCACACCAGTACGGCATGCTGGGCCTTCTGATTAGCTGTTTTTATTAGTTTGTTGCTGTTTTTAATTAGATTCACAGTTTAGTGCTCCACTGGTTTCCCAAGGGAAAAATAAATGTCTGAAAATGGGTATAGTATCTGACCTTTAAAGACATGAGGGCCATAATGCACAGCTTTTGGTATTTTTTTGATATGGCATTTTGTTGAATTTTTAAAATTTCAAAATCAGTGACTATTGCAAACCGTGATTCAAGCATTACCATGAGTTTACGAGGTGTATAATATCCATCACCCCAAAATAGAGTAACAATCAGACTGTGCTGTTCCCATGCAGTATATACTAATTAACAATTATGCACTGAAGGTGAGGTGAATGTCACTGAACAGTACCCGAGCACATTGATTCAAGCGTTATCCACTCAGGACAATAAGCAATTATTGAATGAGGTGATGTATGATAGAGAATTATTCAGATCGAAATGGTTTTATCAGCCTCTGAACACCCTAACAAACCTGAATATTTCTTCATATCATGCAAAAGCAGTAATCTATAAAAGCTTTATTACTGATTAAAATTTTTTATAATCATTCAACTTATCCCATGTCTATTATGAATACGCCGGCTCATAGTTGAATAAGAATTAGATGGTGCCATTCCACCAATCAGAGAAAATGCTTTGAATGATTTATGTCTTTAATTCCCAATCTGATCACAGATCAGATTGTGCCATTCCCATACTGTATGAACTAGCAGACACTGCCCATCTCGTAAACCCGACAATGCTTGAATCAATTAAAACCATAAAAATCTCGTTTTAGTTAGCTTTTTGTATATTCTTGTGTATAGTATACACGAAACCAATTATACGCCTTATTCTCAAATATCGCTGAATAGTCGCTAGTCCTATTTAGCAATATCCACCTCATGTTCATGCCATTCCTGTGTGGTATATACTAAAAACATAACCCACTCTGCTTTACAGTGCAATTTCCAACCAATTTATAAGCCACTCTGTACTGATGGATATTTCGAGAGAATGCAGAGTGAGAATGATGCTGTACAGTGTAACTGCCTGTTTATTGTTCATGCGACAAACTCTTGAATCTTGAATGTTAAACAGCTGAAGGGAGAAAGCAGCATTTTTACTGCATGCTGTTTTGTGTTTTTTTCTCACTTTCTCTTGCATATCTGTGTTCTCAAAGCCACCACATCAGCACAACGACATCCACAGTAATTTTCGAATGCAAGGAGAATGTGTGAGCTTTATTTCATACTGGGAGGGAATGCCTGGTTTTCTCGTCCTGAGGTTTGCTGATGTCCTTGAGAGTCTCTAATAATGTATAGCCCTATCTTAAAGATAGGCTTTTGCCCAAGAAACTTTATTCAAGAAAAACTAATGCATGCCCTTAACTGCTTTTCCTCCTGACTTTACTTCCATTGCTATTGTGTGTGTGTTCTTTAATTGATCCAGGACCAGTGTATTCTTTGGACGAATAAATTGATGAAATGGAATGAAATACATTTCTAGAGCAGGGATATCCAATCTTATTCGCAAAGGGCCAGTGTGGGTGCAGGTTTTCAGTGCAACCAAGCAGTAGCCATACCTTCCACCTTTTTCAATCACCAAACATGAAAAAAAAAACCCTCCTTGAATCGCCAACTTATTGTGGTGGAGGGCAACCAGGTCCTAGTTGAAGGTCCAGACTAAGTGCAGTTCAGAAGATTCCTATGAGAGAAAAAAGTGTAAGGACTCAGTTTCCCTTGCCTGGACGGGGGTTACTGGGATCCCCCCTGGAGCCAGGCCTGATGGAAGAACTTGAAGGCAATCGCCTGGTGGTTAGGCTTCTGCTCATGGAGCCCAGCCGGGCCCAGCGTGAGTTGGGTGGCAGCCGAAGGTGTTGGTTATGCCGGAAAGATCCTCGGCTACTGACTCTGGCTCTTGGGACATGGAACGTCACCTCACTGGCGAGGAAGGGAAGTGAGGTTGAGAGATACCGACTAGATATAGTCGGACTCACCTCGACACATAGCTCTGGCTAAGGAGAAACTTGAATATACTATACAGAAATGTCTGTTTCCAGAAAAAAAGCAATTCCAGGTTCTGTAATGATAGTGTTTAAACCAGTCAATATTCTGCACTATTTTTAGCTCCACCCATACATCCCAGCCATGGATGAGCAGCGGCATGTCGTGACACCCAGTGGAAAAGAGCTATTACTGTCTCTCCAACACAATGCTGTGAAATGGCTGTGCTACCATAACCATGACTTTAATACACAAGATAATTAATGCATTTATGCGGTGTGCACCAACGCACTAAGGGTGTAAATGAGCCTGTACTGATTCGTCCATGTGCTTAAAGCATCCTACACAAGGATTTGCCATACATATATCATGCAGTGAAATGTCATTGGCCCTTCTGGCTGTTCCACAGTCACTTCTCCTCTTCCGAAATGACATTTAGCGCAGACATCTCTCAACTCGCTTGAACGGGTTACACTACCATCTGCACTCACAGCAACGTCCAAACAACTGGCAGCACCCAGCTCATGCAGGTCACTCGCTGACCCATAGCTGCGGTCTAACCTCTGGGGAGCCATGTTTACAAGAGTGCATGTTTAAAGACCAGTGATTCAGCCTTACCTATGTGAGGTTTTGTACTTCAGTGAAAACAAACTTCACCATGCAGAAATGCACAGTCCACAGAAAGAAAAAGAATAACTTCATATCTAGTGTAGATACAACAACATTATGATACAAAGTCAGCGGCAGGGTGTTTGCACGTTTCAAACACCCATCCACTGACTATTTTCGTATCACTTCTATTTTTCTGTATCTGTTGATACAGAGACCCCTTTAGCTATTTTCCGAAGTTCACTGATCTCATCATTACAGATTTCTTTTATAGATAAAAAGGATACAAATTTTAATCTCATTTTTTTATATTTCTCTGAGCATTCAGTACATTCAAACCGACATTGACAGCACATTTACTCTGGCCTAATTGTATTCAAGACAGATGTGTAACATAAATGACCATAAAAAGCACAAAACTGGAAATTTTATCCTGTGGATTACTAGCGGCGTGTTGAACTGCCGGGGCTAGCAGTTGTTTTTCCCTGGAAGTGAAGTCACGTTGGGTGGGAATGACATCTCTTGTGGAGACAGTGAGACTTTCATTCAAGTGATAATAGCTAACAGCTAATGTTTTGCCAGCTCGGCTTTCTTGTCATCAGTTGGTTTAGGAACAAAAAAACTGTTTTCCACAATTTCTGCACTTGTTGGCTGTGCAGCTCAGCACTGGCCGATAACGTGTTATTCCACACAAATCAGTGACGTAGCCCAGCCAATCCAACGATTTCTTGTCACTACCAGGCTGGAACAGCCAATCATAAAGGCAACAGGTCTCTGAGTATATCTAGAGTCATAACACTCGCGCACACTTTGAAAACGGGCATGAACTGACGTTGCTTGAAAGAACCGCTGATGTTATTTTAAATAGCCAGTAACACTAATTCACCACAGGTACCCTTTAAGCCGCATCCACACAGGGAGTGACAAGCAACAAGCAACGATCCAAAGTCAATGATGACGTCATGCAAGAAGCGACACAAAGTGGGCAAGTGCAGAGTTCAGAACTTTCATGCGATGCAATTTGATTTGAGCGATAACCAATCAGAGGTTAAGGACTGATTGGTAGATGCCACCAAACACAGACTTTGCCAAAACCTTTCTGTATGGAAACAACAAACACAAATTGTTCTGCTCACATCAACATGGTAGATGAGGTTATTATTGCCATGCCTAAATATCCTGTGCTTTAGGACTGAGCCATTATTATTATTATGTTTTTTTTTAAACAAGAATAATAACTGGATACACCATACTTGGGATCACATTTATGTAAAACAGTCATCATTTCCTGTGATTATATTTATATACATGTTTATTCTTCCTGGTTCATGATGCACAACAGTCTCAATTCTATACTTGCCAAGTGATAATATTAATAATGATAATAATAAGCTATATATTATGACAATAAGAGTCTGCTGTAGGGAACTACCATGACAGTTTGACTCGGAAAACTTTGAAGCAGGAAACGAGATGGAGTTAGAAGCAACAAGAGCTGAATGGCGAAGGGATTTGATTCTCTCACTAGGCGATGTCACATGTTCAGCAGCGAAGCGATTTGCTTGTCGCTCGTCACTTCCTGTGTGAACGGTGCTTCAGTTGTAAGTGACAAATTCATAAAAACAATTCATACACAGTACTATACGGCAGGTTGGCAACATCTACATTTTGAAATAATTTGCCACTGCTAACCATACCAAGTGAGCCATCAAAAGTCAAACAAACTCAAGCATGTGTGGGCGGAGCCTAAGATTTCTTAAGTGAAATAAACTGGATAAAACCAAAAAAATTATAATTTTTTTATGCCAAATTTAATGTCTTAATAAGGTGATCTGTACAATTCAGTTTTAGGGAAGAAAACCCCTGGAGTGCATGCAATTTATGCTCAGATCCCTAAAGATAATAACACAATAACAGACAATTAATCTCTTCCACTGGAGCAGAAATTGGAGTTCACCTGGCTATCCTTCCCATACAGCACTGACTATCCAGAAACTAGAATTTGTTACCATTTCCCATGAATCTACTGGGAAATAAAATGATTCTGAATTCATAGTTAAAAGGTTCATCAGATAAACGACAGCAAACTACCGAACATTTCACTCCATAGCTCTTAGCTTTGATGTGTTGCCCTCCTATGCTGAGCAGCAAGACCTTTCAAAAGTGTACATCACAAAGAGCCTTATCACCTGATGTCCAAATCCAAACTGATTGTATAGCTTGCTTTAAAACAGCTGTAGCAGGATCTCTAAGAAGGCAGGTCCTGCAAGATGCTGAGAACCTCAGTCATGTTATACCCATGTATTAGAAATTGGACAGAGAGTAATGCAGAAACTAATACAGCTTTATCAGTCTGTTCCAGAAACACAGATGCCACCAAGCACCGAAATACTGACCAAAGACTTGTAGTTCAGGCCAGAGTCTGCTTATGTACCTCTGTTTGTTCACTACACAGCAGTCCAGAGAATCTTCATTGAGCCATGTAACACAATAGGACAGAATTCTTCCCTGTGGCAAAAAGGAAATTAGAAAGGGTACAAAAAGCTAAATGTCTCACTGATACTCAGTTATATTTATCTGTTCCTGTGACTTGTGCCAGCAGAGCAATATATTTTCCTTCTCTAGTTCTACTCTCAATATGAATTCAATAACTGAATATGAAGTCAACTGTTCTACTGAATATGAATTCAATAGCTTGAATGTGCTAGCAGAACAAGATGGCCATTTTTGTAATTTTCTTATCTAGTAACTGCTAATGCTCACTCATTTCCTTTCTTTCTCACTCAGTCGTTCACTCACTCACTTCAACGCTCAATCCTACTAGGAACGCTCATGCCTATCTCAGCCAACACTGGGCGAAGGCAGGGTACACCCTAAACAGCTTGCAAGACCATCAAAGGGCAAAACCCACACAACCATTCGCATTCACACTCGGGATTAATTTGGAACAGTCAGTTAGCCTAATGCGCATGTCTTTGGACTTTTAACAAAATCACATTTATGGTATATGATAAATGTTCTTATTTATTTATTTGTTTGTTTGTTTATTTATTTAAGGACTGTTGGTCATTTCAAGATGAGGTGGGAGGAACAGCAAATAAAAATAATAATACAGCTTTAAAAAAAAAAAACAAAGGTCTGCACTTGCGCAAAGAGAAAAGATAAAGCCTTTTAATGGCACATAATTTTAGCTGTCTTTCTTTTTCCTTGAAATGTTGCTATAATAAACCATGCTATTAAAATGTCACTTTCTAAGAAGGTAAAATGAAAATTTGGCCACCAAAAACAACAGTTGCCTCATTTACAGATGATTGATGATTCAGAGCAGCAAAATAATGATCTTTCACAGACAGATAAGAGTTTAAATTCAAAAATTATTACCTTATTAGCATAATAAAAAATATAATAGGTAAAAAGAATTGCTTCCCTGCCTGCTCAAAGGAGGAAAACCCTAATAATGTTCGATTTGACAGAAACACACAGCAATCACAAACATATACTATCCAGACAGACAGTGCTTTCATTTAGATAGACAGGCTGTTAAGCTCTCCACACTGCACATTCATTCTGCCTTGGCTTTAAAGCTATACACCATGAAAACACAACTACCTCTTCACCTCCAAGAGAGTCAGCTCAGTGTAAGGTAAGGACATCAAACCATCACAGAGGCTAGCCTGCAAGAAAACCTGAGGTAAATCCTATTCACTGTGATGAGTCTAAAGCCAGAGGGGGGAGCCATCAGTGAACTTCCTAAAATCCACAGACCCATCAAGAATTTACAGTCAATATCAAACCGAAAGACTATTCCAAACTGCTAACAATTATATCTACACAAATAAACAGTATCATTTCTGAACATTTCAATTTATTTTATTTCTTACATAATGCATTTGGGGGATTTTTTCCCCATTAAAATGGACTAGTAAAATGTAGATGTGCAAAAACAGTACCAACACCATTTATAGCAAACAGTATAATCAAAGGTTCATATAAACAATGCATATAAATAAAGGCTATTTAAAAGAAACATCGTTGGCACTGTTTGTTATAAATACGTTTTTTATACAAATTAATTAACCCTTTTCTTTTTCTTTACAGAATAATGAGAACAATGTCTTTCCCCTGGGGTTCTACTTGTCATAGGGTACAGTGCTAGAAAATGTTTCAGCTAATGCTGTATTCGACTCAATTTCAAACTCAAACCAATAAAGGTCGAAAAAAATCAACCCTACAACCTGAAATTCCTACTTGTCAATTTGGGGTAGTCTTTCAACTCCCAGTTCTGTTTACGAATCAACACCAACATGATCAACATGGCTGCTCTCAACATCAGCAGTAATATCACAGCATCATAGTGGCAGTGAAAGAGTCAGGATGTACATAATGCTTTGTTTTGATGAATTTTGTGAACATACAGACTTCATAAAATTTTTCATTAAAAAAACTAAATATTGAATACCCTCACTGCAGTCAGATTTCTAACTTGATGCTATAAAAAAAAAAAAAAAAAATCACACCGATGGCCAAGTAAAGTAGCCAGATGATCTGAAGTTCATGTCTCTGGACTGTAGGAGGAAACCAGAGTACACAAAGGAAACCCAGATAAGCATAGGGAGAACATGAAAATTTAAATCATGAAACCTACCAAGCATTATTTTTGACTTGATTGCCTTCAAGTACACTAAACCTACTAACACACACAGTTCAAATATACTGTACATCGTTTTATTAAAATCAGCTAACGAATGTATGATTACTGAAACGAACACAATACAACAACACGGAGAGAAGAACAAATTCAGTGCTAGCAGGGAACTCAAACTCACGTTGTAAATAATGTAAGCAGATAAATAAGCCTGTTATTCCCTGTGTACGTGCAAAATAGAGCAGAAGAAAAGATGGAAAGCTGCACACATGCCCAGATTAAAAATGAGACAAAAGATCAGGATATAATGCAGATTTAAAATCAGATCCCGGGAGAACACACACATGTTTTTAAAAAAGAAAGGAAGACAGATATAAAGTGCAATTTTACATCTTCCATTTGATACAGATAATTTTCCTCGAAGCCCATTCTATATTTATTCTATATTTCAAAAAACGTGGGTTTTCTAAAACCTAATGAATGAAATGGTAACTGCAGACTGTTTGTACACAACAATATAAGCCTCAATATGACTGGAAATATTGAAAACATACACACACACACACACACACACTCACTCAGTCACTTGCTCGCTCACTCACACACACTCACTCGTGCACACTTAGTTATACACACTCTCACTCACTCTCTCACACACAATATCTGTAACTATTCTGTTTCTGCAGAACAAAACTACAGAAAGAATATCCTTTAAATAAACAACACACTTTAGCATTGCTTCACTCAAAATGTGCCACTCTGTATAATACACTGAGCAAAAAATGTGTGAGATTAATTAAAGCCACCTTGATGTAAGGTAATGGTTGGATTGGCCGTAATGTAACTGAAAACCGCAACGGATCGACAATAATAAGTAACGTCCTATGTTTACAGGCAATATGTCCTCGAAATAAACTCCCGGATTGGCCATGAGTGTTGTGCTTCACTGTTCCAACTCACAGACTGAACCACAATCAGGAGAACCTTTGCATATCCAAAGGTTTAAACACATCCTCCACTTGCACCACTAATCTTTTATTTTGTCAGAAAGCAGTTGAGACAAACGAGGCAAAATAGAGGGCCAAGAGGAGATGGCAGAAAGTCGCCGTGGCCAAGTATTAACCACGCACTGAAGAACAAGGCCATAAATAACTGCTGGTTAGCTACAGAGAGAAAAATAAAAATGTGTGATAATGGATCTGCACTAAAACACTACTGCAATTTGCAAAGGCCAAATGACTGTCACGACCTTGACGAGTAATTCATGGCAAAATGAAAAATGACAGGCACTTCATCTTGACTTTTTCCTGATCAAAACTTAGACAAACAGAGAAAAAGAAAATAAATCACTGCAAGCAAGCATTCTCCCCAAAAGAGTCTCTCCTTAAGCTTTTCAATCATTTCAAATTAAAAGATAAATGTTTCTTTTCTCTTTTTTTGGAAGATGCTGGAGGGCAAAAATAAATAGGTGATCTGAATAGGGGAAAAAGAGTGTTAAAGTGAGTGGAATGCTAATAGCTTAAGCCCATCTGCCCACATTAGGCCTTATTGGCTTTAATTCTTTAGATGAATATGGTTCTGGATCACTGCAGTCATCAGTCATGTTTATCTTCACATGTCAATTAGCAAAAGAGCAAAACAGATCAACCTTCATGATTAGTAATGCCAGCTCTAGCCTACAAAGTGGACAACCACAGGACCATGGGCTACAATAGTCATTAGTAATAGATCATGACTTTGACTACTGAATAGATAAACCATGAACTGATCTACACCTTCTAGCCCTAATACAGCAGAGTTTCTTTAAACGCCTCTTAAACAAAAGAACTTTCATCACACAAATCAAAGCATGATTAAAAGAAAGTGCATGCTGAGACGTCTGCTGTCCTCCCAATTTCCCGTCATCTCTGCTTTAGATATGTAATGTCAGAGCTAATTGCGTCATGATAACCTCTAATTAGCATGATGAGCACTGCGTACTTTGTGGCAAAGCATCACAATGATACAGCTGACATTGTTTTAATTGTATACACAGACTTTACGATGAATGACTTTGACAACATTGTTTTTCTTCACCATTTTTCATGCTAATATCTATAAAAGTGAGCTGCATGAAAAGAATATGTGAAAAATAAATCATAAAAACTGTACCTCTCTCCGTCTTGAGGCCCAGCAGGTCTGCTTGATCTTCCACACCACTGCAGCCACGAGCAACAATGAGAGAAAACAGCTATGAAAAAAACAAACAAAAAAAAAACAAACAAACTTGATATTAGTTAAATGGAATGGATATTTCTAGCACTATGCCCATAATAAAACGATATCCAGTTAAGCCAAATTTAAACAACATATCAAATGAGAACAGCATTTTTTTTCCATGGTTTTTTTGCCATTTTCATTGTCATCAGTACACTGTCATATTTATTGAGAAACGTAGTGAAAAAAGACATTCATATGTGAACTTCAGCTTTCAGGAAAACTCATACTGGTGTGATGGTCAGGTGTCCAAAAACTTTTGGTCATTATAGTGTATCTAAACAAAAAATGTAGTGGTTAGAGTGCTGGGCTCATGATCGAGAGGTCCTGGGTTCAAATCCCAGTTAAATCCCCACTGTGCCAAGACTCCTGGACAAGGTCTTAACCACAAGTGTGCCTCTGTCCACCCAGCAGTATAAACGGGTACCAGTAAAAATATTGGGAAGGTAACCTGTGATGGACTACATTTACATTTACATTTATAGCATTTAGCAGACGCACTTATCCAGAGCGACTTACAGAAGTGCTTTAAAGTCATTCATTCATTCATTCATTCATTCATTTATTTATTTGGGGGGGGGGGGTGGTGAGTAAACATAGTGCTAGTCTAAGTACTGCCGAAAAAGGTAGGTTTTCAGCCGTCGTTAGAAGATACCCAGTGACTCAGCTATCCAAACATCCAGAGGAAGTTCATTCCACCAACTTGGAGCCAAAACAGAGAAGAGTTTAGATGCATTTCTCCCTTGACCCTTGGTAGAAGAAGGGACCAGTCTAGCAGTGCAAGAGAATCTGAGAGAACACGGTGCAGTGTGGGGTGTGATAAGTGCTTTGAGATAGGAGGGTGTAGGTCCATTTTTGGCTTTGAAGGCAAGCATTAACGTTTTAAATTTAAAGCGAACAGCTACAGGAAGCCAATGGAGAGATCGTAGCAGGGGAGTGGTGTGGGAACATTTTGGAAGGTTGAAAACAAGCCATGCCACTGCACAGGTTGAGACTAGCGTCTCAACAAGGAGGACTTGAACTCCTAGTGGTTTCATGCTACAGAAACCAGGATAATCTCCAGCTCTGATGAGCCAGTAGGTTCGGGTGTAAAAGCCCAAGACGCGTTGCATTTTTATTACATCTGTTAAGGAGGTTATGATTTCGGTGTTTTGTTCTCAGGAGAAAGATTGCATTATTTTCTCTTTTCTGTATAATGCAAGAGATCTTGCATTATTTTTCAACATGGTCTCCTTTATCTTTAATGCACTTGGTCCACTGATATTCAGCCTTCGCTACTCCCTTATATAAGGTGGTCACATCTTCAGCCTCTCCTACTCCACTACTCCTCAACAGCATGGCTAACTTTGAAAGCATGGTGATCATGCAAGTGGGAATTCTATCTTAGAAATTCTTTCAAGGTCATTCACTTGTACATTCTGGCAAGATGCCATCATGTGCCAGTGTACCGAATCACTAGTCAACTGATGACATCAAGAAATTTGATAAATTGTGCTCTACCATAAATGTGGGGAAAGATGCCTACGAGTCAGATGGTGCCAGTTAAGGTGAGTGAGGTGCAAGGGGCAACAGTTCAAAGACACATTTGGTTTCTGCCACTGCCACCTGAGATCAAGAAGAGTATCCTCAAAGTTTCAGTCAACTGTTAAGCCAAGTGATGTGCTTCAAAAATCAACTCATCAAAAGCATGCCAACAGTGAAGCTGAGAACTGCAGACAAATTGGTTTTTGGCATCTGTATTTGTAGAGATATGTGTGCATTTGTAAATATCTCTGAGTGAAATTAATTCATGGTCTGTACTGGTGTGTGTGTGTATGGGGAGGGGTGCCTCAAATGATGAAATCCCTTTACTGCTTTCAAACGCACATCATCCTGAGCTCATTTGAAGATAATGCTGAACTGGAAACGAAGGAAAAGAAAGAAAACTTGAATGGCTCAATTAGGTAGCGGTGCAAGAGAAATCCCTCTTTAGATTCGTCCCTTTTCATCTAAAGCCTTTTAGACAGCAAATAGGATTTAATCCCCTTTACAGTTCCACCAGGAATCAAAATTAATAAAAGAAATACAGCAATTAAAAGGTTCTTTCTCGTCTTATTGCTGTGGATGTGAGAGAAACAGGGAAACAGCATCACACCAGGGGCAGGGGGAGTGAAAACCAGAATTACTGCAATCATGTAGTAGAAAAGGAAACCTGACCACCTCTGGGGAAATAGTCCACCCTGAAAACAAGACTAAGTGGAGTCACATGATCATGTTTTATTGATCTAGAAACGGACTGTGATGATATGACAGAAAAGTCCAAAGTGAGTAGTACTTGTCATCTGATCACCCAGGAATGCATGTTAATGCCAGGTGTGAGCGTGGCCTTATTCACATTTGTGTGCTTGTACTTCAGGAACTGAGAAGATTTTTTATTTTATTTTATTTTATTTTTTTACTGCTGTTTCAAGTCACAAGGGGTACCATAGGTGCATTCAGACCAAAGAGTTCTAGAGATCATTGGGAGGAACTGTCTGCTGGAGAGCTCTCCTGAGATCTACACACCTCCAACAGCATTTTAGCCCTTGAATTAGCCCAACATTGAAATAATTTAGCCAAAATCCTATAACTTTTTTTTATTATGCACATTTAAAGAGGTTTCAGACTACAATTAGTTTGAGAGGCTCTGGTTTACACTCGACATAATTATTATTAAAATTCATTTTGCAGTGTCCTCCATTTTCCCTTCTGCAGCCTCACTTTACCCATAGAGCCTCTCTCTCCATCTTTGACACAAATATGCATCTTAAAAGAAATATCTTTTTAGCCTTTTCCACTCCTAGGCAAAATAGAAGATTCTTCAGAGAACATTTTTAATTCCCTTTACAGTCATAAACCTTTAGTAATAGAGGCTCATTATAGGCTTGCAGAGCTGAAGTTAAAATGCTTTATGGGAATAAGTCAAGAATTTTAATGAATTATATGATAACACAAAAATGCATGCATTATGGAGGGAAAAATAGAAAGAAATAATCACCCGATACCCAGAACTAGATTAGTGTACTCTATTCTACAGTTGTGTGAAGGTTGGGAGGAAGAGAAAACATCTACAAAAGCTACAAAATTGCATGTTTGTGCAAGTTCTTTGAACACCTCAGTGCATTACAGGTCCTGAAGGTGAGGAGAGGATGTGAGACCAGGCTAAAAGCAGGGATCTCTAGACCACAAAATCCACCTCACCCTCAGCTTTTGTGTCATGGGAGTAGAGGTGTACATCAGTTACTGAGGTGGTGGAATGGCGAGACAAAACCTCAAACTGAATACAAGCGTTTGGGGGGGGGGGGGGGGGGGGGGTTTAAAAATTGAAATGCCCGGGGCAGTGGTACAAAGCGATGCAGAGCAACGTTGGATAAAAGCAGTCTTCTACACAAGAAAGGAGAAACAATAAAAAGAAAAAGGCTGGTGCAGCACTTCTCAGACTCGTTCACGCTACTAGCAAAGTGCTCTTGAATGCCGATGTCTCAAAAAAACACAAGCTGGGTGAAAAACAAAGCAAATGGATTCTGGAAACTGAACTAATGCATTAACTAACAGAAATGACAAAGTGCCTGTTAAAAAGCTATTCCGACAGGAAAATGGAGTTCACTAGTGGTCCTGTTAAACACCGGCTAATTTCAGGTTACGAAATGTCTGAGTCTTAATTAAAACAGCACATTTTCATTAGAGGCACTCTTTTAATGCTTAAGTGCTACCTTTTGCTAAGCTGGTAATTATAATAACTAAAAATAAATTATAGCATTTTATACATTTAATAGCTACATTGGGAACAATGCGAGAGGTCATCTGTCAGGCAGTAAAAGGCATCTTATAAAGTAATACTCTCATCTGGTTTTATTGTGCACTGTCATCACACAAACCTGAGGAAAAGATAAATAACCTTTAGCACTGTGTGTAAGTCTAAGGCACCCGATTGTTTTCCTCTTCTACATTTCTTTGAGATTTCATAGAAACTTCTACATTTTATTGTGGCAGTAAAAATATTTAACACTTGCAATCATGGACAAAATTAAATGTTACAGAAAAATGTGTGTCAATTCAGAAACAGCACATTATATCCGAGGAACATTTCAGATAAAAAGTTTCTGCAAAAATAAGAAGCATTCGTGACCATTAACATTTCCAGAAGAACTGTGACTGTTCTGCAGCTACAAACTTTACAAAGTGTACCCTTACTATTATTGAAAAAAATATGTTGACTTTGTTTCATTGTACTGCTCTTAATAGTATTTTTTAATATAGAAACAATTTTTCATTCAACAATACCAACTGCAATTTGTGTTAAAGGGAAATAAACTGCTAGGTTTTACTGAGGATCTTGCAAAACCAGCCACAGTTCTTCTGGAATAAAATTTATTTTTTTTTGGACTCTTATTTTTGACACACAACCTAGCAGCCTTCATTATGGTTTCTTTTTGTGGCCTCTTACCCAATATGCTGCTTTCTTTACTGACATACAAACAGTTTTCTGTAATAATGAGTTGTGTCTGAAATATTTTTGTACTGACTCGATATTGGTTACTCCAAATTGCCCCAAGGTGTGAGTGTGAATAATTGTGTGTGTTGACCCTGCAATAGACTGGTGAGCTGCTCAGGGTGTACCCCGCCTTCGCCCGGAGTAGGCTGAGATAAGCTCCACTCTCCGTGTGACCCTAGTATAATTTAACTGTTTGGTAAATGAATGAATGATACTGTACTATTTAAAACATTAAATTAGCAGTAATGGCAAATTACTAGACACTTCAGCAACCCTTACATGCGCAAGCATGCACACACACCTACCTTAGTTCAGCCAGTCCATCTACTGGCCTGCTTTTAGGATGTGGGAAGAAACTTGAGGACCTTAGAGAAACCTTATATGCACAGGCAGTAACTCAGGCTTAGTTCTGAACCAGGGAACTGACCCTGGAGCTGTTAGAAGGAAGTGCTGCCTACTATGCCACATGTACCACTAATGAAAATGAGACTCATTCATATGAAATGTTTTTTTTTTTAACAAGCTATGAAACAAAAACCACGTGATATACAGCAGATGGAGACGAACAAAAAGGAAATGGGACTGTATTGGGATTGTAAAGGTTTTGTTCACTGCAATGTAAATCCCAGGTTTATATTAATGCACTCACTACATAGTAACAGCTCTAATTGTGGATGTTCACAATTTAGGCTTAAAAGGCCCCTGTACAGCAAGTCAGAAATTTTGGATGAAACAGCCACACAAAACCATGGTCATTAAATACATGGCTTTAACAGAACATTTCCAATGTAAAAATGATTCCCTAGCCAGTCAAATAAGTGATTCACTGGATTTCATATCACAAAACAGAACAAGCCAGCTAAACAACCTTCAACGTAGCCGTGATTCTCTGCTATGCTTCGGTTGTCACTCTCGTCCAGGAGCAGAGCAGCTATATCTCAGCCAGGAACATGCAACACTGAGCGCTTCGTTCTTTCTTAGCTGGGTGTCCCGTCTCTCAGCGTCAGGGTTTGAGGGGCTTCAATTTCCACTGAGCATGTCTGTCGTCATAGCAGCTAGATAAGTCCATCATTTTTCTCAGGACACTACTGACAATTTCCTCCAGGATCAATAAAGTTTTCTGATTCTGGTGATTGACTCACTTTTTTATTATTTTATAGTATTATTTGTTACAGCTATGACTTCA
This sequence comes from Neosilurus mollespiculum, assembly GCA_030014195.1. Taxonomy (NCBI): domain Eukaryota; kingdom Metazoa; phylum Chordata; class Actinopteri; order Siluriformes; family Plotosidae; genus Neosilurus; species Neosilurus mollespiculum. The sequence continues at coordinate 30,080,239 of JAQMYF010000021.1, forward strand.
GTCAGTGTATGGATGTGAAATTGCTCCTTTAGCTTTGCTGTAGTAAGAATCTGCAGAACTAGAGAGTATCTCAGTGATATCACAACCTGCATTTTGATGATTTAGTAACTTCAAAAGAACAAGAATATAAATGCTAAAAGAGTCTAACTTTCTCCAGAGACTTTTTATGCAGCTATAAACTGATTCAGTGGAACTCTGGAACTGAGGTGCTTGTAAGCCAGTATTTCTTTCAGTCCCATAGTCAGATTTTTATATTCCAATCACAACTTCAGATCCTTGGTGCAATTAGATTCAATTTATTGTTTGATTTAAAAACGAAAGAAAAACCTGTAAACTTCATTTTATTTCAGCTTGTCGTTGCAGTATACGACCTCTCATTACATAAGACCTTAAGAAGGGGAAAATGTCTGGAACTAACAGAAATCAGTGGTGCTTCTGTTGGCTGGATGGGTAGGGTAGATGCGTTGTTTAACGCCATGACAAAATCAAAGTTCATATTCATGGTGACAAACATTTCTAACAGAATACATCCTCATAACAGCAACTAAATGCCCACCAACCCAAAAGATGCCAAAACTCTTTTCACTGACATCAAGATGAGTGGATGGGGCTAGTACAGAATTTACTTTGCTCATCTGCCACTGAAGTTAGCACACAGGCTAGCATGAGGCATGCAAATCAAATTAACCATTTTCACACTTAGTCTCTTATTTCATTTATGGTTCACTAGCCTATAGCTGAAGCAGCTCGTTGTAAATACTAACTACATACGTTGTCCATCCTTTCTCCTCTCAGCTACTGCTGAACAGTACAACTCCACAAATCAACAACCGTTCAACAGGATGCTATGCACCTGCGAGAGACAAACTACAAGCAACATGAGTGACTTGTTTCTTGTTAGTGTAAACAGAGGGTAAGAGGATTACAACACACCGGGAGGTGCTGTTATAGGAAAATAATCCCACCATGTCATCGATTATTTTCCCTTAACACGCTGGTCATGTTTTATTCCTTATGTAATTGTATTTTCCTTTGAGTAAGCAGATTTAAAATCTTATCCACACTAAGTCCTTATTTGTGTTGGACACCCCTCAAATGTTAAAATTAGGGGACACGATGAGCTAGTGTGCTGAGGACACCAGTCACAAGTCTCAGCCAACTGCTCCAACACCTACTTGCTAATCTAAAAGAACAGGTCATGAGGCGAATCCCGACACTCAGGAAATTAGCTCAGGCAGGCGCCGATTCATTTCAGATTGATTTAGCAAATTAATAGATCTTAGACTTGCCCTGCCCTCATCACTGCTCTAAAGAACGCCTCCTGGAGGAGAGGAGATGGGGGAAAAAAGTCGACTCACCTGAAAAATGTCACAAAGAACTGCACCAGGTCCATGATGCTGTTGTGCTGTGAGAAGGCAATCTGTAATGGGATAAAAAGAAAGGTTCAGATTGGATGTATGCATAACTATGAATATATCTGTTCTAACACATGAAACAGAGTTGAAAAAGAACATTAAGGGCTGATCTGCTTTTCTATTCCTGAGCAGGGACTCGCTACATTTCTGGTACTAACAGCAATTCAAAGACTCCTGATTGTATAACCTTCAGCTAGATTACTTATAAGTTAGAATTCCCTCCTGTGTGCTTGTGGTCTAGTATATCACTGTTATACCACGATCATACACAGAACAAGTGGAACTGCAAGATAAAAGCTTCTAATTCCACCTGTTCTAATGGACTGCAATGTGTCTGTTCGTAGCTGGAAGGTAGCTTTAAAAATGACTGATGGCCTGGATTAGATTTCCATTGACTACAAAAGAGCGGAAGAAAATCCAGACCCTTTTAGCCAACTCAAGGTTACAGCTGACAGTAATTGCCACGTTTGTGCCATGTTGTTCGATCTTCCCTTTGCAAGCTTCAGGGTTTTAGGGTGAGGTTCAAACTCGCTGGTTCAAACAAGATGGTAAAGCAGTTACAAACACACACACACACCAATATATCAACAGTGAGCACAGCAGCACCATTAATTCAGCATCACCACACTGACAAGCATAATGTCAAAGAGAGCACTGGAACAGCATCCCATAAGGCAGGGAGCTAAATTGCCTGGGTAAATACAAAGCTCCCCCCCACCCTCCCCCCAAAAAAACAACCACAAACAAACAAATAGATTTATGTTTCAAATGTAAGTCACCCTGAGCTAGGGAGTGAATAATGTAACAATAGGACTATAGCCAGGCTTTTAAAAGAGCTCATTCATTTCATTAGGCTCTTGGCCCAGTCACAGATCCAGTGGGAACAGCGGGGAAAGTTAACACTCCATTAGGGCCGAGACATCTCTTGAGCAAACAGACTTCGGAAAACAGTGGGCAGTTCTACACTACAGCCACACCTGCACCTTTGGGACAGTTGTCCGGCAGATGTGACTGGGCAGCAGAAGCAAGTTACGCTTGTGTGATAATGCTCCTGCAAGAAAGGTCAGATAGAAAAGCCTCTGGGAGAACTGGCCCAAGTCCGGGCTATAATACTAACACTAAGCTACATCCTTATCTCAAGAATACAAAACTGATTCCACTGCACATTGTGTTCAATACCCCATCTTGACAACTGTATTTTTGACAATTTTAAGACAACAGTAATTAAATCAGAACTATGATGGAACCATATGACTGGTACATGGTACACAATTCTCTCGACTTCCTGTTAAGTAAACTTTAACATAATTACTTAGATTTCTTCCCTCATGCTTCCGCAGCACTTTGCCATTACTACTGTCATTTTGTGTGCTATATAAATAAATATTACTTGTCCACTTCAGAAATATTAACAGCCTTTAAGAAAATAAGCTAAAGATTTGCAGAATTATTTAAAAGACTCCTTAAAAATGTATAAACTGATTATTATCTTGCCTTTATACATGTTTCAAGGACAGCGTTTAAAGCAAAACCTAGCAAAATTATTGAAAGCATGAAAAAAAAAAAAATAAATCACAAAATACGTTGGAAGTAAGTAATCAGTACATATACAAACATTACTTTTATCTATTACTATGGAGAAAAGCACAGCAGTTTCCGTGCAAATGTGAGAGATGGGAGTTTACATAAACTTTTCTTTTTTTTTACATTTATATAAACAGTTCAATCTGCACCATCAGCTCATAGGGGCTGAAAGGTTAAGAGTTGGAATTAGCTGAGAACGGGACACATGAGTACTCTGCCCACACACAGTCAGGAGAACACTAGCAAAAGCTGAAAAGAAGCTGAAAATGCTTTCAAATTACATAGTTCACTTGACTCTGGTGTCGGGGATGTTTTGTGACTAGTGATCCGAAGGCTCTTGGGAAGACTGACAGCATCATGAATTCCACCAAAAGGATTGTCTGGTCCAGGAAGTTAATATCCTGGACATAGATACATTTTTCCAACCTAATAGCTTAGGATCATGCACATCAGCACATGGTTGCAGAACAAAAGGGAGGGACTAAATATTGTGTCTTTCTACATTATTTCAAAGCAAGTAATAGCTCACTGTTAAAACCTCATTATTTATCTCGTCACTGATGGTCAATCTCTCACTCTATGCTTTTTCAGTAGCAGGTTAACCCATTGCCCAATACCCCATACAGCCTGAACCTACAGTACACACAGCAATACAAAGCAGGGAAAAGGGGAAGAGTCTTTGTTTTATATAGAGAAATAATCACATGGTCAGTAAACACAGCATGTTACTGAAGACATGCTTACATCAAGGCACATGTGCATCACTGAACTTGTCTAAACACTCACAGCTACAGGAACTGCCAGGTTTTTTCATCAGTTTCACAGCTGGAATCTGATTATTCACAGTTAATACGGTCATAAGCACTGAGTGGTTCTTGGAATGCCAAAACATTTGGTGAGAATCACACACACAGAGAGAGAGAGAGAGAGAGTGAGAGAGAGAACACATTACTACACAAGCTGACCTCATCTCAGGAGAGTGAGATGCTCTGAGCAGTAAGTTGTGGCTACTGTGTGCTGTATAGTACCACTCTATCAGATTGGGTTCCCCCAAAAAAACACTCTACTCTAGCTCTATATTCCAGTCCACACTATTTTAAAGAACCAGATTCTCAAGTGCAAACTCCTGCACTGTATTTGCAATCTCACTTTCCCCCGTCAGCTCGTTAAAATGTTGATCAGACAATGTCATCATAAGCGCGAGCACAGAAACAGCTGACAGAATTACTGAGGTGTTTCATATAACAGTGAGGAGGGACACACTTCAGCTTTATGTAAACATTAAACCAAGCTCAGAAACGATGGAAATCAAAACATCACTGTAAATAACCCTTTAGATATGATCAAGATATGAAATCAGAAATGCACATCAGTATATGTGGAGATATTCTATATTGATGTGCAGAAAATGTCACTAGGCTTTAAAGAAGACATCTCACAAGCACTAACAACAACAGAAACATTATCTTCATGAAGCACACAGGATTTGAACCAGTGACATTTTAAAATACCACTTGATTACGCACCAAAAATAATCGCCACTGATCAGTTTCATGCATGAGGACTACACAAAGTGTTTGACGCAAAGATAATGTTGGATAAATATCATTTATATATGGACTATATAGCACTATAATCTCTGCCCAATCTGGTATGCCATCAGGTGAACTGTAGATTAACAATCTTTAATACATGTGTTTTAATATCCCTTTAATATCATGTGTTTTAATATCCCTGATACATTTGGGATGCGCTGCTGTGGGATTTTCTCCCTAATTTAGTCACAGGCAATAACCTTCTACATCACCGGTCAAAACTGTTGAAGTAGCCCAACATTTCCACTCTCCAGGACATAGAAGAAAAGACATTTAAATTAAATCAAAACTTTGGACTCAAAGTAGCCACCTTTTGCAGATGTTCCCTGCTGAACACATGTGGCATTCTTTTAATGATGGAAATCAAATAATGTTTTGGGGGTTCATCCAACATGGTGGCGTCGTGGTTAGCATGTCCGCTTCACAGCAAGAAAGTACTGGGTTTGTGTACTGCACTCAGCAAGCGTGACGTTCTTCCCATGCTTGTCTGGGATTCCTCCAGGTGCTCTGGGTTTCTCCCACAGTCCAAAGGCATGCCCACCAGGCTAAGGCTCTTCCAAATTGCCTCTAGGTGTGAGTGTGAATGGTTGTATGTGTTGGCACTGTGATGGACTGGCAGGCTCAGATCCTGAGAAAGGATTAAGCGGTTTAGGTAACGGATGAATGCGTTCTTTCCTACACTGTTGGGTTGAAATGTGTTGGTTGCTTTGCATTCACCCATCTTTCCACGTCTGTTCTCAAAAAACATTTACATTTACAGCATTTAGCAGACGTTCTTATCCAGAGAGACTTACAGACGTGCTTTAAAGTCATTATCAGTGAAGGAGGGACCAGTCTAGCAGTGCTAGAGGATCTGAGAGAACGCGGTGCTGTGCGGGGTGTGATAAGTGCTTTGAG
>JAQMYF010000021.1:30095035-30115162 GCA_030014195.1 Neosilurus mollespiculum
GCTTTAAAATGGTATGGCTAACTCAATTTTGAATTTTTGGTCACTGTGACTCATTTTGCCAAACTGGGTCACATATGATACTATGTGACATAAGCCTAGTGTAGGTGGTGTTGCTAATGAAAGCTACTCTTCTCTGCATTAATATCGGTCTCAAGTACTCACACTCACTCTGGAAAATATGGATCTGATGCGACCCTAATAAAAAAAAAATGCCATACTTGTGTCAATGCCTACAATTTGAGGTATAATAATCCCACACAAATCAAAATTCTAAATTATATTATTAGGGGCACATATAAACACACGGGTAACAAATTAAGGTGGGGGGACCCCAGAGTAGTAGTATTATTATGTTCGCCTACGACAAGCCTCCAGAACAGCTAAATTGCACCTTGGCTTCCAACACTCCAGGCAAAATCTTCATCATTAAGCTTGAGAATATCTTCAGAGTTAATGACTCACATTATGATTACCTGAAATATTTTTTTCCTCCTTTCAAATATAACACAGCACAGCTAATTCCACTGAGGAAATGGCAGCATTTCATCCCTAATTCAGCCGTAGCCTCATGGTTAGAAAAGCAGGTCTGGGACCAAAAAGTCACTGGTTTGATTCCGAAACCAGCAGGAAAAATGTCTGGCAGTGGGGAAGGACATTTCACTTCCTCCACCTCCATGGCAGAATTACCCTTGAGCAAGGCACCTGACCCTAACCGAAATGTGGCTGCTCCAAGTGTGTATGCGCTCACTGTTTGCGTGTGTGTGCTAACACTGGATGAGTTAGAGACAAAACCAAATTTTCCTTGCAGGATTTATACAGCATATCAAAGAGTTTTTTTTGTTTTTGTTTTTTTAACATGATAAGCATGCTGGTTTTGTGAGATCTTTGGAATGACCTTCTCCTTATCATCTTAGATTGAAATTTCTGACAAGAAGTGGCATGATGAGGAAGTGATGTCACATTCTGTAGTCTCTCAAGTCAAAGTGAGATCTTATTAAAGTGAACCTGCATAAGCAAGTACAGTGTGAATCATTTACTCCCACACCTGATCTCATAAGACAATTTAGCAATTGGGGGGTAGGGGTCATGAGAACATAAGGAATTGTACAGTATCCTTCAATAGCATTCTTCCAAAAATACAGCATACTGCCACAGCTAATGGTGGGAGAGTGCTGGCTCACAAGCTGATTTATACTTTTGTGATCATATATCTGTGATGTCAAGGAGCTGAGCATCCATCCTGGCACGCAGCATGAGCATGTCCACCAGAAGCAATGCAACAAGAGCCAAACAGGAATATACTGAAAAGGAAACGTGATCAACAAAACTGTTGGAAAAAAATAAAGATTTCCCTTTAGAAATAGGAAGTAGAAAAGCGCATGGATTGTAGTTTCCTGTAAAGGAATCCATTAAATAATAATATGATTATATCATGTGCCACGTGTGAAGCAAACATACCAACTGGCTAATTTATAGCTGCCCTCAGGAGTGTTTTTAATCACAGAGGAGACATTTTATTAAAGTAACCAGCCAGAGAAACTGGTAGGCTGAAGAGGGATTCACTGACATTTTTCAGAGGGGTTTCTCATTAGTTTCCGTCGTAAACTATTGCATACAATTTCTGCAGTAGACTACACTTTCAGAAAAGGGTTGGGGTGTACGTCCTGAGTACATAGATAACAAAAAGTACTAGATGTGATAACACAAAGATGTGTTTTAAACTTTGTTTTCTAGATATAGTTGGAACAATATTCCTGTAAAAGCCTTGAAAAAAATAAATCTGTAGAAATATTTTCAGGTATACAACCAGACACACCTCCCTGATAACCAATCAACATTCGCTGGCAGGCTGGTTGATGCACAGCTCTTCAGATACACACAACAAGCTCTTAGCATTTAGGAAGGCAGCATTACCCAAAAGCCATTTCACAACACACTCACATAAACATGCTTCAGAGCAGAAGTATACAACAGCCATCATCATACACCATTTCATACTTGTTCAACTGGACTGAGATCTAGTAACTGGGAGGGAATCAGCATGTGATTTACATTATTATCATTCACATCAAACCATTCAGCGAGTACTAACGCCTTGTATATAGAGACATCACAATCCTGGAGGTATCCTGATCCTTTCAAGAATAACTTGTGGCTGATTTGCAAGGACTCTTCCCTCTAAGGGACAAGTAAAACCTGGAACATACACTATGACAGCAAAATGCCACAATTTTTTTTTTTTTTAAATCTTCTCACTCTATTTTTCCCCCAACACAGGCACCCAATAAATTTTAACCTTTTAACTGTTTAATTTAAACATTTTCCACTCAAAGTAATGTTAAATAGACTAGCAACAAAAACGAAGCCAATGTAAAAGTTCATTTTGTTTAATATATTTATTTAATAGAAGACTTTTGTCATGTTCCCTTCTTTTTCTGCCCCATCCCCACTTTAAAGCCTCACACATCACATTTCTAAACCATCAATATGAAACAAAGCCCTCAAAATGACAAGGCGAGAGCTGCTCTGTGGGAATGGTTATCTTAATTGAAATCATTGCGTGCTCCAGAAGATGTCTCAGTCCCAGAATTTTGAGCTGTGGGCTAGACTATTGTCAGAAGACCTGCCTGGGGTAGAGTATCTTTAAACATGTAGCAAATGCGCAAAAAATTCAGGGCTAAGCTATAAGTTCAAGGAGGAGGAGGACATGTCTGTTTGAGAGGATGGAAAATGCTAAAGTCACAGCAAATAGTGTCTGGTGACTTTCTGGAATGTGATGGATAATGTAGCAAATACAGTGGCATACAACACCTACACTGCACAGACTGATATAGTACATAACGTAAAGACCTGCAGAAGAGAGTGACAAAATGTATTAAAAAGGAGTTTAATTACCAGTTGATCCAACAGACCATGTGATGTTGAGGTTGAAGTTGTTGGACGCGTTAATGGACATGTCCAAATTTTTATTTGTCTGAAAAGGAAGACAAAGAAGCCAAAATGAATCATGGTATCTTTCACTCAAGCAGAGCTTATAATAATTTACAACTGCAGTTCATTTTTGCACGTATATGTCAAGGTGTGAGTTCGCCAAAAAAATTAGAAAAAATTTTAATCTGTGCTATATTTAAGGAAATGCTAAAGAACAAATCTATTTTCCCAAAATTACATGTTTTTATTTGATTTTTAATCTTGCCTGGACAAGAGTGTGCTTGGTACAGTCAGAATGCTACAGCTAAATGAGATCTACATTGCAGACAATGTTGTAATTTGATCAAGTAACTGATTAGCATTAGTACAGGTCCCAGCAAAACGGACACAGGTCTGATCAATGCAGTTTGTAATCAGATAATGTCCGTCAAAGTGTCTGAGCCACAGTTAGAAGAAAAATCATTAAAAGACTTTTCTCCTTTTTCATTCTTCAGGATGATTCAATGGTTAAAATATTTACTTACATTTACAGCATTTGGCAAACACCCTTATCCAGGGTGACTTACTTATTTTTGTTTATTTATTTTTTCCCCATAAAGCAGTTGAGGGTTAAGGGCCATGCTCAAGGGCCCAACAGTGGCAGCTTGGTGGAACTGGGGCTTGACCCCACCATCTTCAGATTAGCAGCTCAGAGCCTTATCCACTGACCCTAAACCACTTACTTATGATTGAGATACATACAAAATTTCAGTTCAGGACCGTTATAATCATCAGAACTGTGAAAAATAAACATCAATCTTTCGGTATGTGAAGGGTTTTCCTCAGACCTGAACATGTATTACAAAGCACTCTCAAACTTCCTTTAAATGGAGAAATTATCCAATCCATGCACACGAGCACACAAAAATAAACTACTCTTAACAGGTTCTTTGGATGGTTAATGATTCCATCTTATAAACTTTAGGAAAAGCAAAACCCAATACTATTAAAAAAAAAAAAAAAAAAAAAAAAAAAACATGAACTAAAACTTAGAGACATGCTGATGTAGGATAATATATTTCTTGTTACCTCTGGGAAATTGATCATTTACCACTAACAGCACATCTCGAAGTGTTTTACTCTTTTTACATCACAGTGATTTGCCAAAGATTACAACTTATAATTGATGAATGATCGAGACATTGTGCTGTTTAACCATTTAGTAAGATCTTTACAGTCACTGAACATATAAGAACAAACGCATTAACATAAACGTGGGGTTTCAATTAAAGTTTGCATTACTGCCAGTGTGGGCTATTATAGGAAAAATGATGCAAGTGATAATGTACAGCAAGCCAGTCATTATCGTGAAATAATCTTTGAAAACCCAATTAAGTAATTGAGACATTAAGTCTTGAATCATTTTGAAGAGGTTTATTACATGATAATGACCAGCTAGCTGTACATTATCCCTTATATAATTACATAATGCCATGATTGACCAGTCTATTTAAACAAGACATGTAATAAATTAAATTTGTATGTACTACACGGGAATGGTGCGAGCTGATTATTTTGCTATCAGGGATATAAAACATTATCCGGAGTGGATAATGCTTGAATCAAAACGACAGACACTTACAGTTTGTCACCGTCACTTGGAGCAAGCAGCAGCATCATCATCATCATGATCATCAACATGCATTAAAATGGAAAAATAAATCATACAGAATTTGTTTCCTTGTATTTATTACATGGGAAGTACTAAAATTTTAAATGAGGATACCCAGTACAGTTGACCATGTTTCTGTATAGTATGTAGTAAACTCTAAATAAGCAGGCTATAAAATAGATGCCATTACACAGTACTTGGCTCAGAGCCTGTAAATCCATTAGTATATAGTAATAACACATGGTTAAGACGATACAGTGCTTAGCTTTGCTAGGTGTGTAATTTACCTGAACTGCCTCTGTCATGGTTATAATGTGTAAAAATATACTATAAAAACAAATTGTTTTAATGTTCCCATGTAGTATATACCAGAACAATTATACACCGTTGGCCATCAGACATTTGAATAGTTTATCCTAATAGACTATTCAGCAACATCCACCTCACCTTCGGCGTATAACTGTTAACAACTCTGTAACCTCTGAACAATGAGATCTGAGAATTCATTTTTGTGGTATAAAAGCTTCAACATTGGTCCCTTAAAAATTCCCCTTGAATAACAAATTGAATAATCCTTTAAAATCTTTGAAACCTTTTTTGTTGTTGTTGCTAAGAATATAGACCAAACATTCAGACAAATGCAGTCCTGTGCGGTGTGCAAGCTGAGTGGAGAATGACCGACCTGCTCTGGAGTGGCCATGAAGTTAATGGCAGTATAATAGTGGTCATCCTCTTGAAGCAGACTGAAGGTGAACTGGTAGTCAATCAAAAGGTTGTCTGTTGAAAATGTCCAAAAGACATCACAGTCAAAGCTCTTGCATCGCAGCCTAGTGAATCACCACAATATCAGTTATTAAAGGCTTTAGAAGTATGCTTCAGTCACATGAAGCTTTATCTAGCATCTACAAAATAGTTCACCTTAGGGATACAGTCACAATGGATGAAATGGCATTATGAAAAAGTGGCAAAATTGGCTACTTTAAATTGCTAAATGAGTCATGAGTCACCAGGAGCTGCTCGATGACTAACTGGATGCATCACTAAATTAGTTCTGATTACTGACTTTTTTCCTGAGACATTTAAACTCTGACGTTTTCAGAAATGCCCCTTTATAAAATTCTACTTATAACTACAACCTCTTACAGAAGTCACAACGAGTGCAGATAATCATACTCTCGGCAAAATCATTTTAGTAGTAGTTCACACTGTTGCTCTGTCTGGCAATGGCTACTGCTTCAGAGCGAGACAAAACACATCGCCTTTATAAGAGTCTGGCAGGACTGCTGCTGTGACTCAGTTAGTAATGAGTAATTACCTGTCCAATAAAGAGAAGGACACACGGACACGCCATTAACAGACTGTTGTGAAGGGAATAATCGAGGTGTGGCTGGCAAGCTCAAAAACAGGTCTCAGATAATTTGCAGAAAATAGATGTCGATTTTACATCATGCAAAAGCAGTTTTGGCATGAGTCTCGAAATTATATTTTACGCAACAAAATACCAAAAAAAACATAAACTGTATTCACACATACTCTTCAGTACAGATGTACAGAGGCAGGGACTGTTTCTGTTTCAGTTCAAATCCAATGTGCTAGAAGATTAAACATGTTACCTTCTAATTCTTTGAACCATACTCACCATTCTATTGAAGTTATTCCTATATTGCCAAAAAACCAATAATAATTAAAGCACTTTCCACATAATACTCTCCTCAGTCTGTTTTATATCAGCACACAATGTGGCAAGATACACTAGATGGCCAAAAGTATGTGGACACTTCGGCCAGCCATACGTGCTTCCTGAACATCCCATTTAAAAATCCAGGGGTGCTTGTTTTGCACCCAGTCATACGAGCGAGCATAAGTGAGGTCAGGCACCGATGTTGGGTGAGGAAGATGATGGGTGTTGTTGACCTCCCCCGGTTTCAATGGAGAAGAGGTCAGGGCTCTGCGCCATCCGCTAGAGTTCTACCACTCTAACTTTGGCAAACCATATCTGCAAGGCCATTGTTTTGTGCTCAGGCGCATTGTTATGCTGGAACACGTTTTGGCCTCTTAGCTCCAGTGAAACGAAATTGGAATGCGACAGAATAATTATACATTCTAGACAACTGTGCACTTCCAACATCGTGGTAATCGTTTTGGTGAAGAGGTGCACAGCTTAGCTTGGATGGATTTTTTTCTGCAGATTTTTTCTGCATCCAATTCCCACCCATCAGGTATTGCCTTCCCCGTGCCTTCACACGACCACCACCAACCAGGGAGGGGCGTAAACATGCTCAAGCCCCCTCCGCGACATGCAATGCCAGCCACCCGCCTTTTTTCAAATTGCTGCGAATGCGTATTTGGGGGCGGTCTAATACACTCGGAGGGAAAGTTCTGTCCGCCCCCTCGTACAAATGAGCCCACAGATGCCCATGATTGGCTGGTGATCACTGTGAGTAACAGGGAATTGAGTGTATGCCATCCTTTCGTCCTGTGAGAGCTTGGCCAATTAGCTCCCATGTACTCCCGGTCATGGATGGCTGTGGCATCAATCCAGATTCCAACTTGCGAAAAATCTAATCGCGGCATTCAGGGAGTTCTATAGTATTAAGCATACAATCCCATTAGTGATTCAGTTCAAATGCTGAAGGAGTACAATGGGACAAGTCCTTTTAAAGTTTTTACAGTTTTCTTTGACAATTTTATTAAATCAGCACCAAATAAAGTGATGAGGAATGAGAGGTTTCTGCTAGCACTCCCGCCAACCTTTCACACCCCTCGCAGGTCATGATTAGCCAGTTTACTCACTTCCATCAGACGTCACACTTTTACAACTAATTAACAATATGAGAGAAGTGCAGCAGAGTCCACATGGACACTTTAGCACCCTTCTCTAATCAGAGTAGCAGAGGCTGTCACTCACTGCCTACACACTCCTTCCAAAAGACATACTTAGAGTGAAGCAGCGACAAAGTGATTGATAAATTGACGGGTTTGTTTAATGCGGACTGGCGATAACTTGGGGATAATGCTGGCAGCCTTTGCAGACTGAGTGAAATCTGATGTCCTAAATGCTCCTGACCGCATTAAGGCTGGATGAGCTCCATGATGACGGCTGATAGAAAATGCATAAAAGCATACGCCTGTCAATGAAGCACAGCAACACTGCCATCTAGTGCTACACCCTTGCACCTCTCACATAAAGACCATGCACAGCTTGTGAGCTGGTCTGTGAATAAATGCTTGCGTGCATACACACACGTAATTATCATGCATCCTGTGAGATGCACACTGAGTAACAGTCAGCACTGCTACCTACGCTTCCTGTTCCCTCACATTGAATTTGTCCAACATTTTTAGTCATGTTCAGTCACTGTTACATTTCAAATGAAGCCTGATAATCAGTTTCTTGTTACATTACCATGCATTCATTTGGAACTTGCAACTATCCAAAGTGGCTTCATTTTATACAAAGAAATATGAGGTAAGGTGTCTGATCTGTATCGTGTAATGGTAAACAAAGAGTCTTGATGCTGTACATAAATGCATCAAATATTGTTTAGGGTCATGACTCTTAAAAGCCATACTTACAGTAACAGGTTCCTCTCAAAGGGTTGCCAAGGTAACGATTCTCTGAATCACATCTGCAGAGGAAAAAATACATTAAAATAGCAGGAAAATACAGAATTTAAACAGAATATCCCAATCAAAGAAAAGCTTTACAAATAATTTTTGTGGCTACTTGACTACTTTAAGTAATATATAGTTTATATTTATAACATATCTTGTAAGGTATCTCATCCAGATTTTGCTGAGTATTAGCATTTTAAAATCCCCCAAAAGTGAACTGAAATACTGAATTTAAATATTTTATTTAACTTCACTATGACACTGTTTAGACTGTTGCAGTGCTGTTTCTTTCTCCTCAATCTTCTCTTTACATAGCAAACGTGAACCTTAATATTTATTATCTCAACGGATACAGCATATTTATGAATGAAAGCAGAACTTTTTCTGAGATTACTGTGTGGTAGAAATGGACTTTAGAGCAGCCATGGCCTAGTGGTTAGAGAATCAGGTTTGGGGCCGAAAGGTCGCTGCTTTGATTTCCAAACCAGCAGGAAAAATGCACAGCGGCGGTGAGACATCACCCTCCCTCCACCTTCATGCCTGAAGTGCAAGGCACCTAACCCCCAAACTGCTCTCCAGGCATCGCAGTGTAGCTGCCTCCTGCTCCAAGTGTGTGTGGGCTCATTGCTTGTATCTGTATGCTCTCACTTTGCATGGATTAAACAAAGAGCCTGAACTACAGAGTGCTGTTCTGGAATTTCTCATTGCTGCACTCTTCACAAAGCTTTAAGGTCGTCTCAGATTTCATGTAATTCTGATAAAGTCTACAGTAACGTTATTCTTCCCAAATAGCTTACCTTCAGCATTCATGTTTTAAAAACTTTTAAGCTAGGTCTACAGTATAATGATGCATCTTAAAAGAACAGATATCACCCTGTGTGTTTCCTTAAAACTTATTCTACATGTCCACTGCTTGCTTCATATCCACAGCTATGCTGCATGAGACAGAGAAATGAACATAATTCTTCCATCACTCTCTGAAACCCACAAAACAATTAACACCAATTTACCCACAGAGCTCTTTCTCTCGCACTCTAACAAATTACACATTCTTTCACTCTACGAAGCAACAAAGCAGAAGACAAATTAAAGATCAAAGTTTCACTAAGTGCAATCCCTTTCCTCACTCTCGTCGTCTTTCAGTCCAGGTATCGGCTAGCGGAGAGAACCTAATTCACTTTGCTTTATTTGCCTGTGAATGCCAACTTGAGTGTCGTCTAATTTAGCACTTAAATGTTATGGTCAACCTCAGTGGTAATTATAGTTATATTAAACTGCCAAGCAATGTGAGAAACTGGAATCATTATCTTACTTTGTGCTCTCACTTGAAGTATTTCAGTTTTTGCTTGTATTTAATTGTGTGGAACATCAGGTTTACTCTAGCAAAGATTAAAAACAGCTCGAAAAATTACAGAATAATGCACCGTGTCTAGAAGTAATAAGGTCATGCATTTTCAGCAACACAGTAAGTCAACCTTAATGATATCATTTACAATGCAATGATACTATGACTTCATAAGTTTCCCAAAAGTGTAATACTGATTACACAATTAATCATTAACCACCAGCATTACATCACAACTAAAACACTAATTAAAACCATCCTTCAGTAGCATGCTTATTTTTACAGCAGAAACAAATCGTCATGGAGGGACCAATTCTTCCATTTAAACAAGATGAGAAAGAGAAAGTAGTACAACAGAGGAGAAGAGAGTAAGTGCAGGAAAGAACTGAAGGTGAAAAAGAAGATAAAACAAAATCAGAGAATAAAATGATGAGGTGGATGGAAGAAAAAAGGGAGAAAGGATGAGAGAGAAGGCTGAAAGACAAGGATGGAAGAGAAGAATAGAAGAGAGGGAGCATTGGAATAGAAAAGTGAAAGAGAAGCACAGGATATAAGGAAGGATGGATGGAAGTGGAAGAAGCAAGGACAATAAAAAGAGATAAGAGAAGAGTGGAAGGAAGGAAGTGGGAAGACAGATGAAAAGAAATGGAAGAAGGACTAGTCAAAGGGAAGGACAGATGAGAAGGAAGAACAAATGATAAGGAAGGCTGAAAGGATGAACGAAAGGACAGAAGGATAGATGAGAATGAAGGACAAAAGGACAGATGAGGAGGGTGGGGAAAAAAACAACAAGACAAGAGCGTGTGTGTTTTGAATATAGGAGTACACGACACATGTGGAGAAGTGCATTATGACCACTGTACCCAGGTCTGAGGACAAACAGCACTGCTGGCGGTTTTATAAAACCTGAACTCATCATTCCGCTCGCCTTTCATCTGTGTGACATTTCAGAAATTACTCTAAACTACACTACGACACTACTCTCTCTCTCCCTCTTGCACACACAAACACAGACACAGACACACACACACACACACACACACACACACACACCCCTAGACTGAAGCAATGAAACATAATGTACTCAACTTGCAGTATCTTAATTTAATCTGCACTAAGTGCACACCCACATACTCAACATGCACCAACATTCTCTCTCTATGCACGGCTTTAATCTAATCCCCACTCGGGTCACACCTTTACCCACACACACACCCAGGACCATACAGCATGGGACTGCATTAGAGCATGATGAAGTTCTAACAGGAAGGACTTTCCTTTTGATTGTTTCCATTTGGGTAATTAAGGGAGACTCTCGAACCTGTCACCTGACAGAGAGGTGAAATGCTTCTGCAAATGGTAATTTCAAACGAACAAACACACACAAGCACTCCTCTGGCACACACAAAGCAACTACGTCAGGCTTTAATCAAGTGGTTTGAACTTCATCTTGTGGCTGCACCGGTGCGCATGCTTGATTATGAGCCGTGTTGAGGCTTCTGGGTAATTGACTTCACAGTTCTACGTGATGGAGAAGGAGGAGGAGGAGGAAGAGAGAGGAGGAAATGAGGTAGAGAAGCAGTAAACAGGAACAAGGATCCTTGCATCATGTACACCTGCACACCTCACTGCAAGTTCCATTAGCTGCATTAAAAGCTTTTAAGATTGCACTCTGGGCTCAGTGACGTTTGTGGCGGGGGTTGGCGCGTGTGTGTGTTTTAGCAATACTCACAGGTTACACTGGTCTCCTTTAATTCCCTTGGTGGTGCAGAAACACTTCCCTGTCAGCACTTGGCACACACTGGCATGGCCATTACACTTACAGGCTAGAGAGAGAGAGAGAGAGAGAGACAGACAGAGAGGGAGCGAAAGGGGGAGAGACAGAGAGAGAGAGATGTGTTTAGATGACAGGCACATAGCACCTCAGCAATTAAACTAATTAGACCTGCAGAAAGCTGCCTTTTAGCAAGTGAAAGCTTTACAGTAGAAAATGAGTCACCAATCTACTTCAACAGTAAAAACTTTGGGTAAAGATCTAACGCTGAGAGACATAATTATGCATTACTGCCAATAAGCGTAATTAGTGAGAAGACAACCTGACAGTCGCAAACAGTGTCTGTCAATCTCTCAGTACCACAATAGTCTTGTAACGTTTCAGAGTGGTGTGTTTGAGACGTAACAGAGAGCCACTATGAGCAAGAGCAGCTGCGTTTCTTTTGATAAAGAGGCAATGAGTGAAAAAACTGTCTCTACACTACATCAACAATTCTCTCTACAATAACCTTCGCCCTTCACATCTCAGCTAAGATGATGTGGGGAAGAAAATGCAGTCCTGTGGCAGCTGATAGTAGTGAATGTAATGTTTTATGCAACAGTAAATCAACAGCTGTGTATCTGTCTGAATCTGGAGAACGGGAATCTGGAAATGGGGCGGACATTTAGGAATCCGTGCTTTAAAAGATTTTTTTTTATTTCTGTCTCTCTGGTTCAAGACAATTCTTTCCTACCAAACATCACCCAAATATGTGAAATTCTCATACAATGTCTACGCCAGTTTTGTCCTTCAGTCTAAAAATAATTCCTGCCTGCTCTACATTAGTGTGCGATAATTCCCCCCCCCAATTATATTTTTTCAGCCATGAATCTAATTACCATACAGTTAAGAGAACAGCACAGCTTTTGCTATAACACCTGTGCCACTCTGAACAGCAAGAGAAGAGGAGGTGTGCACAAATGCTGAGCAACTCTGTACAAGCCAGCCTCTGAGAGGAAACTCGGTTCACTGCTGGGCCACAGAGCTCAGTTTTAAATGAAACCTAGCCAGCGGCTACATAACACCTTTCACCTCTACCACACAATGTGCTAATTCTCTTACAAGGCAGTGCCATGCCTGTGCATTCCAGGGGAGAGCTTCTGCGTTTCCATTACAGCAGGAGCATGTAAACGTTTCCACCCACATCTAAATGCACCAGCTCCCGTATGACCTTAACACAAATCCCGCTCTGTGTGGGTTTATTCACTCAGTCCACTATTGCGTACTACTTCAGGTGCCGAGTCTGATGATGTTTTCTGTAGGCTGAATGCCTCACTGACCTTGACATTTCCCTCCGTTGGTGGGGTCTCCATGATAACCAGGCATGCAGGTTTCACAGTGTGGGCCGGTGGTGAGGTTACGACACTGCTCACACACACTCCCGTTCACACAAGTGCTGTGGCCATTACACTGGCAGGCTGCAAGAAATAGATGGAGAAGAGATTCAACTTCCTGTTTGCACCTGTGAATAAATTGTCAGCTATATTTATTTCACCACAGGACAAACAGTGTGGCGGGATAATGAGTACCAATGAGTTCTCACCAGGACACTGGATAAAGACCCACTCGTAACCCCTTTCCTTGGGGCAGAGCGTCGTATCCAGCAGCATGTCCTGGCTATGTTTGGGTGGGTTCTTCATGGGGCCACGGTACGAGCCCTCCACACACTGCCCTTTGCCTGTATTAGTCGGATCTCCACACCAACCACAGTCAGGCTGCTCCAAACACTGTCCACATGTCCGAAAGCCAGAGCAGTTCTGAGCTGGAAAGCAAAAGATAAGATAATTGAGACACTTTCAAATACTATAACACTATCAGTAATGAACAAAATATCTAACTTTGGGCTCACTGCCTAGGTCTATCAATGTTTTTGACATGGCAGCAATGAGAATTTTTTCTTTTCCTAATTAGCAAAAAAACAGCAAGCATCACATCAATAACACCATACAGCACATTATATAATTACATCTAATGACTAGAGATGAGAACATTTCCAGAATCAATTTCTTTCATATCATGTATCTAAATCATTACACACACACACACACACACACACACACACACACACACACACAAACCTTCGCTAATCATATTCATAGAAATCACTGCTTCTCGTCATGCATTGTACCAACCATATGTAAGGTTCAGGGTTTTTTCCACATCAACAGGAGAGACACACAAGACCCCTCACCCAAAACTATGACCAAGTGCTGGTGCTGACTACAGCTAATTTATGTAGCAGGTGAGAGGATGCTCAGAGACAGAGCAAATGAAGGAAGACAGGAAGGCGGGGGACCAAACCATCTGGCAATAAACAAGAACTAAATGCAAGACCGGTTTTCACACAGAGCCGAAGACTGAATGGACACATGGCTTTGTTTTTGTCCTTGAGTTCGTCCAGAGGGTTTGTGTATGTTCTTATTGTTCATTTGGCTCATTTTTTTTTTTCGTATCTAGACAGATTTAATGCTTATATAAACCAAAAATGGCCATGAGGCATACAAGCACACAATCACACATCCCCCAAACACACACACACCTTCACACATATGGTCACACATTCCCTCACACATATTCTTTCTCTCTCACTCACACACACACGTTTTTATCTCTTTCTCTCTCTCACACACACCCCTCACATAATGTGTTTCTTAAATCACAAATCATTACTACACAATAGTTAAATAAATATGTGGCTTAAATTCTTTAAATTATATTTTGCCGATAAAATAACAAAGGAAAACAATCCCTGTACTTAGACATAATCATGCTTTTAATTTAATTCATGAAATTGGAATTGAGTAGGAATATGAATCGTGTGTATGGTTGTTTATCAGTGAGATATAGAACTCTGTATATATGGTAAAAGCCTCAGCACACAGAAAATGCTTTTTATTCTCCACAAAGAACGAGTGACACAAAGAAATAAATATATATTTTTCAAAAAAGGAGGGGCAGTGACATGGGTACGCCGTGAGAGCTGTGGTAAGTAACTGTCACGCTGGAAGATGGAGAGATACATTTTGGTGACAAAAATATTTCCCCTAGTCAGAGATTTACAGACTCACACCACCCACTTCTGGTTGAGAGATTTTAATTCTTTTTCCATCAGAGTGAGCAGTTCGATTCAGTGAGTGGAAAGCTAATGCACGCACGCTTACACACACACGTCACTTTATTTGCAATGAAATTCTCTCTCTAGCTTTTAGAAATACGAAACACTGACAGTTCCACTGGAGCTTTTCTTGACAATAGAATCCTTTTAATATTTCCCAAAATCTTAAGTCTTACAATGATTTTGCAGTGACATTGAGATCATCTTTTTCATCCTACCATTCTAACGCAAGATCCTAGCATCAGATTAACATGGTTCAGTATTCCCTTAAAAAAAGCAACCAGATCAGCCACTGAGAGGAGAAACAGAAAAAGGTGGTTTTAAAAAATCTTAGGGAGACTACGAATTCAAATCAGGAAAATGCCGCCAGCTATCCATGGCTGGGAGCCGGGGAAGTGTAATTGGTCATGCTCTCTGGCATACGTTCTCTCCTCTGTCAATCTCAGTGGCACTAGCCAATCTTGGGCATGAGCAGCAGTTCGAAATAATGCAGTTGGATGGATTCATGGGTCTTGGAGGAAGTACAGCTCATCTTTCACACACCATGGTCGGCAGCTCGTACATACAAGATAAGAGAGAGCTGGTGCAGGTGAATGGATAACAACAAGTAACAACAATAATAATAACAACAATAAAGATAACAATAATGACAATGATAATATAAAGATTTAGGCACTGTCTAAAAGCAGTGCTACGAAAAAAGCATCTCCTGATAAGAGGTTTCAATGTGAATTTGTTTTGATGATGCCATCAATGACGTAGTGTCATGTAACCAACACGTCATGACCACCGCTCCCCAAAGTTTTAATATTGTCTGAGTGTTACGCTATTGAGATTTCTCTAGTTTTCTCTAATGAAACCAATATCACCACAGGGTAGCGAGATTCCATTCCCCTGGATAGGTTTACTTCCATAAGCACGCTATAAATGCCAGAAATGCCATGCACTTCCTCAGTGTGATCGGGTTAAAAAGTTAAATAGGGTTTCCATTGTTAAAATAGTGTATTTTATTTTATTAAAAAAGGGCATTTTATTTTGTGGCTGAAACAAGTAACAGTTTGGAGGGGAAAATAAAGTAGAAGAAGTTACCATCACTCAGACATTCATTCCCATCACGACAGTTATATACAGGCATGAGAAGTATTGTTGTGGCAAAAAATGTATAGTTAACGTCACAAGAGATCAAAATTTATTTTTCAGGTGTTTATTTAGCCTTCAGAAAAAGTAAAGCATACAGTCAATCACACAAAAGAAGTTGTTCCGAGAAAGGACCTCAACACTCTGCATTGGCTTATAAAGTGTCCATTCCACTCTGATTGGACTACCATCCTCTAGCTCTAGACTCTGATTGGTCCCTCATGACATCATGTGTCCACTTGACCTTTGAGCTCAACTAGTTCGGCTAATGAAATAAAAGAGGAGCTTTGGACAGAGACGGAGATGGAGTGCACGCTGCTGCAGATTATATCTTTTTCCTTACAATATTAACTGCACTAAAAACACACCACCAACACACACATACACACACACACCGCTTCAGGGTTCAATCCTACCCTTTTCTTATGGTCTGTGGGGAATCTTTTTCTCTCACCTCCCAAACACACACTGATGGGGGAATTGATAACACTCAAAAACCCCAAGTGTTACTGTGAGTACGTGTGTGTGCAAAATTCAAGGCTTTGGTGTTTCTTCTACTATAGCTTCAGAAGCACTTGGAAACATTAGGTACTACACTTAACTTACTGCTCCATCCACTGCTACTCCTGAAGTCCACTTCATTAACTTTCTGAATGCTTCTTTACATACTCTATACACTGCGACAACAAACAATACTTTGTTTTCCTTATGTGGTTTTCTACTTAGACAACAGAGATTACCAACCTGACATGATCTATAAATTCCTTCTGTGCATTTAAAGCATCGAGTATAAAGGAAGTGACATCAGCAAGTTGATGTGTCCATTGCAGATACTTGAAATCCATCAGTGAGTCCTGATTGCAACATCACTCGCAGTTGTGATGTCTCTCCTATGCAAATCTGATGCTTTGCTCATTCGAAACAAAAATCATCACAGCTTCATCTCTAAAACATTTACACCAGCTCGCACTTCAGACACCATCAAACACTCGAAATGAACAGCAGCCGCAGTGTGACGACGTCCTCGCTCTCTCACACGAAATCACAAGCTCATTTTCATCTCCTTCGACGCTCTATTTACATTCTGTATCATCTGTACAAAACACACACTACCTTACACACTTTAGGGATATCTGCTGAAATCAACAATCTATTAATCACCAATCACAATAACCCAATCAAACAGATATTTCCTCCACCCTCTCTGTGATCTGATCACTACTGAACAGAAAAGAATATATTGTTAATGTGTACTAGGGTGTAAGTTTCTATTCAGGACACCAAAACACAAAAACAACAAAAACACAAATAAACATCACACATACATTAAATTAACAAATAAACACAACTAAAATATAAAATTTAATGCCATAGCTGAGGCATGAAGGGGTTAAGAATATTGATGGCACTTGCAATGCAGGGACTTCACGTTGTGACATAAGAAGCTCGACTGAGCTACACACTGGAGGTATATCTGTGATGCATTCAGATTCAGCTACATAGCTGGTAATGCCAATAATTCTGATATTAGTTTAAAAACAAAAAAAATCCAGCTCCATAGAATTGTTTATCAGGTCACCGAGCATAAGCCTGCCAAGTCTCATGTGATTCAAGTCAGTAATTACAGAGGAGTAGGACACTGAAATTTCATGACTCTACATCCTGATCAAAAAGCGAAAAAATCAGACCCTACAGAATTGTGGGCATGGTTGCATTGCATAATTTTGTCAAATTTTATTTGATTCTATCAATGTATAATGACTTCATAAAGACCTCAGTTATGACTTCATAATTCTGTTCCCGGTCCCAAAATCAAAAATTGGGATGCATGGATTTTCAGCTACTATCCACAAGAACAAATCTACCAAGTATCATGAGATTCTGATCGAGTTTGTCACCAGACGCCTCCGGTGTAAAAAAAATGCGGCACAGCAAAAGCAAGGCCAGCTAAAGCCGTAGACCGAGAATAGGCCACAGCAGAAAAAACTTAGCAAAGCCATGTTTGTTAATGTCTGGTGAGAACGTTGACGCACTGTGTCCGTTTTTTTTTATAATTATTGAGATTTAGTCATGATACAATAAATAAATAGTTATGGAGCATGTTCATAAAGGATTACACTTTTCAAAAAACTAACAAGTAACTGTCAATCAATCACAATCCATAGAGTGAACTAGAATTGGCTCCAGAGTTCAATAATTCTATCAGCCGCCGACTAAACATTCCAGCGAGTCATCAGTTGAAAATGCACTCTGTAGTATAGTATCTTGCTGAAAATATCTTGAAACTTTCTCATGTTGGCCATCAGGTGAAACCAGCTGTGTGTTCAGATTTTGTTCTGTGACTTACCCACACAGTCACCAGTCTGCCATTCCAGACACTGGCCATAGGGGAAGGAGATGACGTAGGCATTGGAGTCCACACAGCGCTTAGTGCTGCCACACCACATGCACTCGGTGGCCTGACTGGTACAGTTCTCACACGTCAAATGCAGAGAGCAGGGTGTTTTACACGGACGTGCATTACGGCTCTCTGAGGAAACAAAACATGACCCGAATCTGTGCTCATTAAACCAGATAGCAATGAAGAGGACTGAGCTGTACTAGGTTCAAATACTGACAAATGTTCAAAGAAATCTCAAAGAGGAAATCATTTATCAGATTAATGATTACAGAAGACGATCGCTACATATGCTCACTAACCAGAAATAACAATGTACAGTTTACTTAATTTTCTTTTTTCATGAAAATGAAAACTACATGCAATGAATGCATTTTTAAATGTATTTAATCAGAAAAGTTATACAACAAGCATTCGTGAAACTGGATTTTGACAGACTAGCTTAGGCAGATTAGATTGGGCAGCTAAATATATTATGCAGTACATTAAACATTTGTCTGTGAGTTTTGGTTTCTGACAGATCTATCAAATGTGCTTTGCTTAAAAATATTTTCAAGAAAAAAACTAAAATCCCCCTCCCCCAAACAGAGGAAAGCAGAAAAGCCTACAATACTAAGCTGAAAAGATGAATATGATGAGGAACCTCACCGACTGCTTTCTCACAGATGAGGCCGTCTGTATTGGCGTTGCAGGGATTTGCCCTAAGCCCCGAGACCTGCGCTCTCTCCAGGTAGGCACAGAACCCTGAGTCATTGGGTTCTCCTGGCAGCCACTGCAGAGACGTGTTAGTGAAGGGAGAATTGTCTTCCCAGCCCCAGTAGGACACATTAATTTTCCTCAGGCCAACCCAGGGGAACAGCTTCTGCAGAAATTAAAACACATTAAGGTTTAGGGACACTGCATGACCTCACATGATGCGGAAAGAGGGCATGCAACAAATCAGAGTGCATTTACATTCATCTCTCTTGCTTATGGATGTGCATGTATGTACACACACACACACACACACACACACACACCTCTCTGGCTTCTGGACTTGCATGTATGCACACGCACACGCACACACACACACTTATCTCTTTAGCTTATGGATGGGTATGTATGCACGTGCACACACACCTCTCTAGCTTATGGATGAAGTAGTATTACACTGAACATGATTTCAGTTACAGCTCAGAACTGATACGTGGAATAATGTCAAGTTTATATTCAGTGGTTTTAAATAGCTACAAGCCACACACACACACACACACACACACACACACACACACACACACCTTCTCCTGTTGCTGGTATTTTTGCAGTTCCCCAAGAACAAAGTCCACCTGTTTGGCAGTAGAAAGAGAGGCGATGATGCCTCCCAGGTTCTTGCAGTAGTGCCGCGCGTTATCATAACTCTCTCGGCTAGAGTTGATGCGCAGGCAGGCCTCGCCCACTTGACTCCACCCTTCACCACACAACTTAGCTGCAAACAGCCACAGAGAGATAAAGATGCGGACAGAATGAGACCAATTGGAGCAAGCAGCTCACATTTCAGCTACTACAAAAAGCACAGACAATAAAATGAACAATGTAGAACACAGACATATGGAATAATTGCATACACGTACAAAAGAATATTGAAATGTATATTATGAAAACAAAAACTGCTACTTTTCAACATTCCCTTCAGTGAAGTTCTCAAGCATCACTATAGATCCATCAGTGGGAAAATCAGAGAAGCAGAGGGCAAACACTAAAAGTCGTGATTGCATACAGACTTCTATCCACAGCTATTCCACAAAAGCAGATGTGCAGTAGTTGAGCAAGCTGTTAGTCAGCAAAAACCCAGTTTTCATCAAAAGATCTCTCATCAAAGCTCTTGACCAATATACGCAAAGGAAATCTGATTGTGTATGGGTGTGTGAGAGACATGCACATAAGCATAGTAGTAGTAGTTGTAGTAGTGATAGCTGTAGCAGCAATACAGTAGTAGCAGCATCAGTAGAAGTTGCAGTATCACTAACAGCGGTAGTAATGCAGTAGTAGCAGTATCACTAACAGCAGTAGTAATACAGTAGTAGCAGTATCAGTAGAAGTTGCAGTATCACTAACAGCGGTAGTAATACAGTAGTAGCAGTAA
>JAQMYF010000021.1:30152307-30162490 GCA_030014195.1 Neosilurus mollespiculum
ACGCTGGAGGGACTACATCTCTCGGCTGGTCTGGGAACACCTTGGCATCCCCCCGGAAGAGCTGGAGGAAGTGGCTGAGGAAAGGGACGTCTGGGAGTCACTACTTAGGCTGCTGCCCCCGCGACCTGACCCCGGAACAAGCGGAAGAAGATGAATAAATAATAATAATAATAATAATAATCTTTTCCTTTTGTAATTGGATCATAGTAATGATATTACTTTGGAGTTAGGTAATAATTAATTTAATTCTTAATAAAGTTTTCCTATAAAATAGTTAATAAAAAAAAGATTTCTTAACATGATTTAAATATTATATAGTCCAAGGTGAGGAATGTTTTATTCAGGAGTATAAATCAGCTTATTATATGGTAACATAACTGTGTTAAAATCATCTGATCACCGTTATATAATATGTGCAAATGTATATAAAAGTGTAGGAGTTGATTTCAGTACGAAGACACCTAGGAACATGGTGAAGCTCACTAACTGGTAACAAAATAAAAAAATAAAATACAATTTTTAAAAAATGTTTAAAAATTGCCCAATCACCATTATAGGATGAAACGCATAATCTTAGCATGTCTCCATCATGTCTGCTAAATCTAAAGAGATTTAGAGAAAAGCTGTAGGAGGAGTTGATTTCAGAAGATTCCGGGATGGATGGGCAGATGACGCTACAACATAATCCTCCTTCAGGCCTCGTCTGGTGAAGGATAAAAATGGAATTTCTATTAACGTTATTACTACTTGCTCAAACATTTAGGTGAGAAGAATAAAGGAAGATCACATGGACATATTCTCCTTACTAGTCCCATAAAATATGAATGATGAACATTAGTAGAATACATATCTTTATACCAGGGCTTAAAGGGTTAAATCTGAAATGGTGGAAATTATTTCTGAAATGCTTGTATTCCTGCCTGTTGTAGGTTCCAGGCAGTTAATTTTCAACACGTCTTCACACATTTAGTCCACATCATTCTCAGATGCACATCCATCTTTATGAGTCGCTTTTATCTATCCACATTAACAACCAACCACCCAAGTGATAACAGTTATCTCTCCTAATTCACAACATGTATTAAGAATGTGCAGTGAGTACTGATACTGAATACTGTTACACTATACACCCACATGACACAAAAGAGAAAATATGGAAAAGAAAAGTCACAGCTGTCAGTTCTTGATACAGAGAACATAACTTAAAGGTGAGGATCAAGACTGAATGATGCCCAGAGCAGACAGGCTTTACATTCCTGCGGAAGCATACCACCATCAGATGCTTCTCTACACCTTTATTTAAGCTTAAAGGGAAAAAGAGAGAACACTGTATCATTCATATAATCTCTAAAGGTTCAACTCCATTACAAGCTTGATCAATAACAGACACAATTCATGTACATGAGGTTGATTTTAAGCCTGTTTACTACCACGGCACATTTTACTGCTGCTCTCATAAGCATTCATTTAAAATTGTTATAAACATGCACTGCAACTGGAACTGTACCTTTTCTCTCCTACATTCTGTGGCAGCCGGAATTTTATCCAACATCAGAACGCAGACTGCTGCAGGCTGAAATACTGATCTGATACTCAGAGAAACATTTTTGCATGTTTTATTCCTCTTCATTTTCTTCAAAACTTTATCATTCAGATGTGATCTCCAGCAGTGTTCAAGATTTATTTTATTTAAAATTCTGAGCTAACCTTTTATTGGTTCTTTTATCAACATGTTGTCCTGTCCTCGCTCTGGTTATCAGTCTACCAGTGACCACCCAATATAATAGCATGATAGCAAGGTGCCGATTCGCCTTGTAATGTGATTCTGTAAATATCACGTCTCTATGAAGACCCTGATTTAATATTATAACTTTATGTAAAAGAAAGTTTGTTAATGATTATTTCTACATAAAATTAGCAAATTATTTGCTCCTATCACATAGGAGGCTACCTGCCAATGTGTGAACAGTTTAAAGTGTGCCACCTGTAGGACTACAGACGAATGGCAACACTACAAATTCACTCATCGCACTCATTTGCTGATCCACTTAAGTACAAGAGTCGTGGGAAGGCTGCCGCCTATATCATTCGGCTCTGGATGAGGGCGGGGTGCACCATGAACAGCTCACAAGACAACTATTCACACTTACATCAACACCTAGGGGCAATATGGAACAGCCATTTATCCTAATGTGAATGTCTTTGGACTGTGGGAGGAAAGCAGAGTACCCAGAGGAATCCCACACAGGCACAGGGAGAACAGGAAAACTCAACACTGAAACACCCAAGCCCAGGAATCAAACCAGGGCCTTCTTGCTGTGAGGCAGAAGTGCTAACCACTAAGCCACTGTGCCATCCGCCACCACTAATTCAAACACAAATTACAATGAATTAAAAAGTCCGTTTGGGAGCCAATTTTGGGATGTGCTCATACATTAATCACCACACAAAAGAATCACGATGCATAAATACATTTGTCATCCATCGCTTTTTACTACATTACTCACAATGCTTCTATTTCTGCTAACAGTGGTGCTAGTTTAGCCTTTTTTCCATCGCTACTTAAAGAGACCAGCACAGCAACACTTTGCTCATCCATACCCTCCACTGAAAAAGAACAGCTCTCAGACCTTCAACTCTCATACTAACACCACTATAAAGTCTAACTCGCACAGATCACGTAATAGCTGAGTGTCTGCTGTAAAAACACCTGCTATAGCACTGTTGGTGCATCCCTGAGAACTCTCACAAGAAGTGCACAACACTTCATGACACCTCGAGAAATTCCCTTATCAGACACTAAGAACAACAAACAAGAGACCAGACCGGAGAATATCCTGGCCTGGCTTTTACTTGTTTGCAAGAGCTATAAGAGATAAATGGACATTTTAGGTTAGCTTGCAAATTAATACATTTCTCTCATGCAAAAAAGTTTGGTCAGCCTTGATCAATTCCAAACAACTCTTAAAAAATGAAAACTTCAGCAAGTAATAAATTACAGCTTGTAATAAACAGCTATTACATGCAGCACATACCCATATCATATTACTAACACATTTTATTTCTCACACAACACATTTAAACTCTTAACAATGTTCAGAACTATTGCTCTAATATATCAGTCGACATGGTTCTTTGGCTTGTGGTGTGGTCTTTGCTGGTTCTGTGCCCTTGTAAACAAAAGCTTGTAAACAAATGCACATGTCCGGCTGCCTGCGAGGGAGCTCACAATAGTGGTGCAAAAGTAAATTATACTTTGCAGCTCTAGGGGAAGCCAAGAACAAAATAAATAAATAAATAAAATCTTACATAATGGGGGTTAAGAATGACAATGCTGTCAATGGTGATCTAGCCGGATGACGTGTTTGCAGAAATTGTGAAATCATTTCCTCTGACTACAGATTTTTATCTTTTTTTTTTTTTTGGTTTGATGAACCCCTACTCTATATTTTATTTCTGACACTCTCACTCTCATGCATACATACTATAAAAACTGCATTTGAGCAGGCTGGAGATCAGATCACAGACAGCACCAGACCCACAAAGATGCCCAATCTGACCTGGTCACAAGAATCCATGGGTCACAAGAGGGCACTGAGCAGCAATCCCTCACAGAGAGACTGGCAGCATGGAAAGAGTATGAAGGAAATTCCTCTGCTGTGATCAGCAGCTGATTATCTTGCTACAATACTCAGCTAGGAAAGATTAGAGGAGTCATTTTCACCCGTCTGAGTGGTTGATAAACAAAGTCATCATTATGAAAAGATCAGGAGTTCCTCGTAAGATCTAAACACCACAACACACCGATATATAACCGAACCATGGACCAGCAGCCCAGCAAAAACTTTCAGACAGATCCTACACCCCCATGATCTGCACCACCTGCAAAAGGGTTAATCATAGGCTTATTATTACAAGCAATCTACCAACTGGACAACTGAGATCATGTGAATGAAAACAAACTAAGGGAATCTCTTGAATATTAAGACAGAAAAATATCTTGTCTCTGATCCAGGGTTCATGGTTTTGCTTTGGTTGAAACAACAAAAAAAACAAGAATGATTGAAACAGTTTATGATTTACTGAACCTCTAAGAGAAAAAACTATGAGCTGCTGGTTTTAGTGAAGAGTGCTGAGCGTGATGGCTTTCCATCGCAGCAGAGTCGTTAAAAATTATCAACATTTCAACAAACGGCACACAAAGTTTGTTTTATAAAGAACATGCAGGATGGTTTAGCTTTTAACCAAGTACCCAGTTATTTTGCAGCTCAGACTCGAGGATGACTGTGCTTCTGGCTTCCAAATGAACCCAGAGAGGAAGTCAGAGAGGTGGAATAATTATTATAGATATTCATTTTTAAATCGTGGCACTCAGTCAGAGTAGATGAACACTTTGTTTTGGAGCTCTTCCACTACATGCTAAAGTCAAAGTGGAGCAGAAGGTTCAGCCAGCAGGGTGTACATGTACACATACACACACACACACACACCATGCAAAACCAGCTTTGTATCCATTATAAAGTAAATCTATAAAACAAAAAATGTTCTAACTATTTTATAATAAACATCCGATAACTAATCATCCCCACAGTGCTGACTGATGCCCATCAAACAAGTCTAACAGTAATGTGATAGGGTTACGGTATAATACTCTCATCATTATTCCTTTATTCATTTTCTGAACCGGTTAATCCTAATTAGGGTCGCAGGGAGGCTGATGCCCTTTTCAGCCGACTCTGGGCGAGGGCAGAGTACACCCTGGACAGCTCGCCATGCCATCACAGGGCAGAAACACGCTGAAGGCAACCCAATGGCCTACTCTTTACAAACAGCAGCAATGGTTCTTTTACATGCCTCTCACCACAGACATTGATAGACAGACCTTTGATAACCCAGTTATGTGAAGTGGGGCCTGAACCCCCGTCCTTGGGATCGGTAATCCAGCACACTACCACCGGGCCACCACTGCCCCTCATCAATATTATTCTGTTATTCATTCTGAAGTTAGTGCACCTTTCCTGGCTTTTGTCATCTCATAGCGTGCCGCTGTAATAAACTGGCAAGATGAATTGTTAATCTAAAGGTTTTGTGGAAGATCATGTGGGTTCATAATGTGGGTTATTTTTGCTCCACCCTGTAGATTAATCATACAGCTGTGAGGTTCAAATAACACAGATTCAGACAAAATGTCTCGATTGCAAATAACATGACTGTACTTATCACACCAACACAGTAGTGATACACTGTTTACTAAGGTAGTATATGCTAGAGAATTTCAGACATTTTATCAAAATTAAATAATGCACATCACTGAGACTGACACAGTTACAGAGTACCAGGTGAAAGAACATAACGAGGTTTGTATTTCATTTTGAAGGACGGTTTGAACCAGCAGCCCTGCATTGCTGACCTGCTGAAGTGTTCAGCACCATTCCTACAGAATGAACAAGTCACCTAACTTTAGCTAGCTAGCCGAAATGTACCCTCTATGTTCTCAGTGTATTTTCTTACCCAATCTGAGTCATTGGTTCCGCCTGTCAAAAACGTTCAGAACAAATAGGGTAGTGTTAGCAACCGAACTAAAACCTACACCGGAGAATAAAGAGACCCAGTTAAGGCAGGCAGGAGGCTCAAATCACTCGCACTGGCCTGAAGAGATTGTATTTCAAACATAAAAAACACAGAGAATCTCTGCAACACCTCCAGTCAGCTCTCACTTTCACTAAGGTAATGAACTGCACAAAGATAAATCAAGAGACCCCTCGAGTTAGAAAACATTATCTGTTCAAATTAAAAATGAATCTTAAAGTTAAAATCCATCACACATGAATCCTTTTCCCTCTAGTGGTTCATCACAGCTGGAGCTTATCACGGTTTCTGCAGCGTGAAGCGCCTAGTTGTTCACCTCCTCCTGGATGGGACGCTAGTTCATCACAGGTTACCTTCCCAGTATATTTACTGGAACCCATTTATACTGCTGGGTGGACAGAGGCACACTTGCCCGAGGTCTTAGCACGAAGGCGTCTAACAGGAATTCATACTCTCGACCTCTTGATCATGAGCCCAGCACCCTAATCACTACACCACCGGCCCCATTCTATGGTGTAGTACAGCTTAACATCATAGAATCCTTCACTTTCCTACTCCCAGTTCATTCATTCATTTTCCAAGCCGCTTAATCCTAATTAGGGTCACGCCCATCTCAGCCAACTCTGAGCGAGGGCGGGGTACACCCTAGACAGCTCGCCAGGCCATTACAGAGACAACACGCACACACACAACCATTCACACTCACTCTCACACCTAGGGGCGTTTTGGAACAGCTAATTAGCTTAATATGCATATTTTTGGACTGTGGGAGGAAACAGGAGCACCAAGAGGAAACCCACGCAAGTACAGAGAAAACATGCAAACTACACACAGAAATGCAAGACCCAATTAAACCCAGGCCTTC
This sequence comes from Neosilurus mollespiculum, assembly GCA_030014195.1. Lineage (NCBI taxonomy): Eukaryota > Metazoa > Chordata > Actinopteri > Siluriformes > Plotosidae > Neosilurus > Neosilurus mollespiculum. The sequence goes on from JAQMYF010000021.1 coordinate 30,158,762, forward strand.
TCGCTGGGAGGCGGACGTGCTAACCACTGCGCCACCGTGCCGCCCTTTACTCCCAGTTATGTTGATAAACCGTTCAAGCTCTGCTGTCTCCTGATTGGCTGTATCTCCTTCCAATATCACATAGTCTGACTTCTTTCATACCTATAGCTGAGAACTGATGACATTCAAAATGTGAGCTTGTAGCTTACACATAACATGTGTATGTATATCAATGTTATATTGTGAAAGATTGAGCTGATTGCATCTAACTGTCCCTCCTTTTCCAAGTGTGCATTAGAACGTACAGTGGTCATCACATATATGGTAATTCCAAATGTATGATCCACCATTTTCAGATTTTGGGTTCTCACTTCATGCTGCCACATGTAAAAATGTGAAACAATTTTGAGAGAATTATCTGTTCTTAGCTACTGTAAAAAACACACCAGTGCTACACAGAACCATTTCATAACATTATAGGCTTATAAAAACACAATAATTCATAGTTACTGATATTTGTACCCTGATGAAAACAGTTATTAATACTACACTATATTTCTGCTAATATTGGTCTGGCGGGCTGTTTAGGGTGTACCCTACCTTCACCCAGTTGGCTGGGATGGCCTCCAACCTCCCCGTGACCCTGATAAAGGATAACGCAGTTCAGACAATGAAATAAAATTTCTACTAATATATAGCAGACCAAATCCAACATTTAATCACATGATTCATTTCACTGGTACTGTATGCGAATTGTGACACAACATCCTGACTTATGTTTTCACTGTGATTCACAGCAGCTCAGAAGCAGCGGACTGTTCTCCTTGACTTCATTAATCTTTTTTTCAACAGAAATTAACAGAAAAGATAATAAATTGGCTTTTAAATAGAGATTTAATTACTGTTTTAACACAATTTTCCCTGGAAAAAAAAAAAAACATACGTTTTTCCTCATAAACAAAGTCTGACAAGCACCAACAGCAATGAGCTAATAAAATATGTTCTGCTTCACAAACCACAGAAGTGGTCATGCCTGCTGTTCCAGTTATCGAAGCTGACGAGCTAGCAATTGATTGCCAGTAAACAAATAACAAACATGAAGCATTATAGAAGTGGATCAATATGAAGAAGCTGAATCCCATTTTACAGGTTTATGATTAAACCCCTACAAAAATACAGGTATACACAAACGAGGTATAATTACTGTATATTGAGATATTTGATATTGTGATGATATAAAATATGATTTAATGGACATGGAATTATAATCTGAAGGGGATCAGTGTGAGTCACACAGCTATGAGTGGGTATCTCAATACTGGAATTATAACATACTTTATCAGGTATAACACACACCAACAATCTTGAAAAATATCTCAAACTGAGCAGAAATGTTATTAAATGATCAAATCAGTTGATCTCCTTTTGTTTTGATTGTGTTGATTTTTTATTAAAAAAACAAGAATGCTGCTATCTATTCCTGCTTTTAAATATATATATATATATATATATATATATATATATATATATAATAACAACATTAATGATGTTGTCAAACAAAACTATATAAATGCACATTTATGTTATGAATTTGGGTCATACATCCAATTTACTAGGACTTTGTAGCAGTATTTCAATCTGGGGTTTTTTGTTTGTTTGTTGTTGTTTTTTTTGTTGCAGAAAACGCTTCAGTACAGCAAGATTACAAAATGTTAATGTTACAATCCATTCCTATTCACTCCATGCTAAATTCAAAAACGTTATATTCCTTTTGATTTGCAGGGTGAGCAACGGCACTGACGTGTGGACCTGGGCTCCTGCACATTTAAAACAGTTTGTAAACTTCTAAAGTATATAATCCAGCAGTTTATGAGCAATGGTACTCATGATGAACCAACAAATAATTAAGGTCACAGGGAGGCTGGCGCCCATCTCAGCCGACTCTGGGTGAGGGCAGAGTACACCCTGGACAGCGGGCCAGGCCATCGCAGGGCATAAGTATTTTAATTAAATGTGTGTCATATGATGTCAAAAACTCAAGGGAGAGGTCAAACTGAAATTGAAAATGTTACACAAGGAAGACAATGAGTCCACAAAACTTGGAGAGATGCTTGGCCTTGAGGAGACCAGCAGCAATGAGAGCCAAGTTTTATCAGCCATACAATCGCTAAGAAATGATTTCACAACATAGCTACACAAAAGTTGTCTCCTCTAACTGGGAGATTAAAGAAGCTATAGGGGCCTTTTCTGAAAGAAAATTATATTAGTTAATATTTAACAAACATAGTATTTTGGACATTCACTGCATATTTACATGCCTTTTTGGCAAACACATTTGGGTAAAAATCATCAACTCCTTTACATACATTATACCTAGATGTGTATAGTTTTCTCTTTATGATTCTTCTCCTCTCATAAGACTGTTAGAGAAGGCATCGCTCAACACGAATAGTGTCACAGCTTTTGACTGATGAGATTTTAGCTGTGACTCTAGATTCATTCATCTAACATCACACCTAGCCTTGGCCGAATAGCTGTATCCTTCACTGAAATAATGATACACTTCACCCTTGATTTCCCGTACCTCTATTTGCCGGACTTCGGATTTCCCGTGCAAAATCAGGCGCTGGACATTTGGTATTGCCGGATAAAATGCTCGGAAATTGACGTCTGGGTCTGGCATTATTTTCCAACTTCCCTCCTGTTCAGCCCGTTCCCCTCTGAGTGGATGGACGAAAATTAAGCAGCAGAGGGGCACAAAATAATGTCTGATGAACAGATAGTGGCATCAGTAACGAAAGAGCTAAATGAAAATGAGGAACCCACATTTCAAATGAATGTGATAAAAGAATGTTCTGATACGCTCCTTAAGATTGTGGAAACACAATATTGTGTATTCAGTGTCAGATAAGTGTTGTAAAAGTCTGGCACTGCTGCGGAACAACGGCGATCACCCCGATTATGGTTCATGTCCGGGAAAGTGTAGGGACCCCGGACATTAGCGAATGAGGGACTTCTGAGGTTCCCGGACAGCCTATCCCCCCTAATAATCCGGGAAATACATAATAGCAAAAAAGAAGTGTTCCACCCTTTTACAGAGTTGTAGTTATTTATCTAAGAATCTGAACACATGCTAAGATCCTGGGTCTCAACTGCAAACCCATGTGTATGCAGTGCTCTTCTGTTCATGGAAATAATGAGCCAGGATACAAGCAACAAGAAAGCAATACATCAGGGACTTTGACACATCGGAAAGCAAAAACCCAAGACAGCAGTGGCTATGTTTGCATGCAAAGATTTTCAGCATGATAAATGCATTTGTTTCGATTACAGATTTTGAACCAACTGCATCCAAACTAGACACTCTGTAACCAATTAAGCGGTATACGCACAAGAGGAAATCCCCTCATCGCTCTTCACCTTGTCACTGAAAGTTGGTCTATAGAGTCATCCACATACACACATGCACAGGAACTTTGTTATTGTTTTTCTTTTTGAAAGAGTCATCACACAGACATTCCAGGATCTGGTTGCCTAGGTAACCCTCTTGTACTGGGTGACCCAAAAAAAATAACTCCCAGAATTCAAAGGTAATTATTCAAAGATAATAATTTTTTTTCATGTGTACACTTGAAACTTAGTGAGGCAGGAGAGGCAGTGTTAAGGTCTGTTGGTAGCCCATACCCAACATGACCACTCTGGTGTGGTTTCAGCAAGATGCAGCTGTACACACACATTATTTTATTATAT
>JAQMYF010000021.1:30177837-30197343 GCA_030014195.1 Neosilurus mollespiculum
GTTGGCTGAGATGGGCGCCAGCCTCCCCGCGACCCTAATTAGGAATAAGCGGTTCAGAAAATGAATGAATGAATGAGTGTTTTTGTTTATTCGCCATACTTTTACCTCTATATACTTGTCAGAATTATTTTTTTGGTTCTCGTTGCCTACAACAGCATTGTTCAATACATTTTCACCAAAAATTATAGAAGTGTAATTTTTTATTTATTTTTATTAGGAGCCCTTTAAGACAAAAGTGGTGGTGTATAATCTTCACTGCACACTACTGTATAAAATTCACCATTTTTAGCATCATCAGAATTTGATAAAGTTTCACAACTAACATAATGAAATAATAAATAAATGTACTATATAATTTTATTTTGTTCTGGAGCTTCAGTCATTGATTTGAAAAGCATTGAAAGCAGCACAAATATTTGAATTGATAATAACGAGGTAAAGCAATGTGCAATGAATTATACATCAATTTGAAGAGAAACAACTTGGCTACATCATTCATATGCTGTCAGAAGAAATGGGGCATAAGCTAAGCACAAAAGTGCAAATTTGGGTAAGCCATCCACAGCCATGCAGTGTAAGGTAAACACGCACGCATGCAGAAAAATGTGCAGCGGAAGCACTCAGATTGTAACAAACATTGTGAAACAGGACAATTTTTTTTTTGGAAGAGCGGTATTACAGCAGGCCAAGCAAAATGTGTGCTTTTTGTATTATTTATTAGCTTATTTATTTATTTTTGATTGGCAGATGTTTGTCGTTTTTTATTGTGTCTAGATATTATTCTTATTCCCACTTCTGGTTTAAAACAATCACTGAAAGTACAGATTTTGCTTTTAAATCCTTTGCCTATGTGTTTTTTTTGAATTAAAGTTTAGTCTGTCGAAGTGTGGTCTAAATCACATCCTCTATTTCATGATTATCTTTATTCAGTGTTTGCTTACAGATACATTAAGTGCACATTTTCATAGTGGCTCTCAAAGTGGGGTCCAGGGTTTGTTTTTATTTGTGTGATTGTTTTTAACTTATAGTGGTATAAAATGCAAATTCCAAAGTACGTTATTACGTAACTATTCATCCCCTTGACCTTTACCACATTTTGTAATTTCACTACAGGGAACTGAATGGATTCTCATAGATGTTTTTAATAAATTAACTCTGTGAATTTGCCCTGGATTTTTATTAGCTCCCCGGCCTTTATGATGCTAGTTGTTTGGGTTGGTCCCTAAAAAACAGGCTGGATCCTAGCAGGGACAGGTGTATTTATATTCAGACCATGTGACACTTTAATTGCACTCAAGAGGACTAATTTCAACTAATTATGTGATCTCTGGTGGCAAATGGCTGCACAAGAGAAAAATGAGGGGTTTCACAGCACTGTGTGTAAATGCTTTTTACCCCTCAGCTGGTTATGGCTGGAAGGGTATTGTCATTGGCCTGGCGGCCTGACAGTAAGTTTGTCCGGGCCATTGCTCGGCTCGTGCACATGCCAGCTTTCTGAACTTTTGCGTAGGCACTCGCTATGACCCAATCCTGTGCGTGGGGTAGCTAATTTGCATATGTGACCTTTGACCTTGGCACAGTGACCTGGAACATATAAAGTTTGTCTGGGCCATTGCTCGGCTAATATGCATAATAGCTTTCTGAACTTTTGCATAGGCACTCCCTATGACCTAAACCTGTGCCTGGGGTAGCAATTTTGCATATGTGACCTTTGACCTTGGCACAGTGACCTTGAACATATAAAGTTTGTCCGGGCCATTGCTCGGCTAATATGCATGATAGCTTTCTGAACTTTTGCATAGGCACTCCCCATGACCTACACCTGTGCGTGGGGTAGCTATTTTGCATATGTGACCTTTGACCTTGGCACAGTGACCTTCAAGATATAAATTTTGTCCGGGCCATTGCTCGGCTCATATGCATGATAGCTTTCTTAAAATTTGCATAGCCACTCCCTATGACCTAAACCAGTGTGTAGGGTGGCTAATAAAATGTTGATTGTCCGAAACTGTTCATATGGGGGATGAATTTTGTCCTCTATGCACTTGAGGCGTCCTGGCTGAGGGGTTACGACGTTCTATAGAATAACTATTTTTGCAGATGTAATGATTTTCCTCTACTTCAAGTGGAAGACACTTTAGCAGAACACTTCCTTTTTTAGCATCCTCAAATTTATTTGTTAAACTATTTTTATGAAAATATTTATATGATATAAATGTACTTATTTAACTATAATTTACAATCATCATCAAATTAATCATTAAACATTAAGAATTGTTCAGTTTTTACACTTTACACAGAGGCCTGTATGAAGCAGATTTAACCAGGATTTAGCTGTCTTTGAATAATAACACTGTTTGCTCTTTCTAACTGAGCACCACCCACATTATAGGGCTAAGACTATAATTGCAGCCACAATAAGGCATGACAAAATCCACACACAAACATTTTTCCATGCTGCCTCTATGCCGCTATGCTATTAATAGTACCATGGGCCTAGAAGAGTGGCATATGGTGCCACCTCCAGTTCGCAGATTATTTGGAATACATATACAGCATGGATGTAATCAAAAGAAGAGCCGACAGTGACATGTTGCAATAACCTGAGCTGGAAAATAGGGTAAGAGCATATGGCAGGGGGCTAGGAAGATTCTCTTAGAATCTATTCACATATAAGCAACGGCACACTGCATCCATCCATTAAGTATAATACAGCGATCATTGTGGTGTCTTAGACTATTCTTTGCTTTATTATTTCATTATTGTACAAATGTTTATATCACCCATTTATACTAACAGTATTATATGAATACATACATGTATGTGTGAGTATAAAGTACATCATTTTAAATCTGCCATCAATTTTACTACACATTTTCCTTAGTATGCACCAGAAATTCTTTCCGATTTTGTTTATTTAGGCTGGGTAGGTTGATTATCTAACAGCACTCCTCTGTAAATAGCATTAAATACTCCAGTGTTGCTTCTCAATCTGTTAGTGTATTCCACATGCGCTCAGCAATTGGCCTGAAATTTTAAATGTGACTGCAGCTCAAGAATGCTATTATTTCCAAGCCCAAATCAAATCAGCTTGTCCCAGTGGTTTAAGTCTGAATTGGACCACCAGAAAAAAATACACCCAAACAATGCTCGACCACCCAAACTGTTTCAATTCATGTATCCATTCTCTCACCTGTGACGGACTTTTCCATGCCAGGATTTCTGACACATACTCGTAATTATAGGGAGAACTAGATATAAGGAAATGCGAACTAACAATGTCTAAGCCATGGATTGATATATTTTACATTCATTTGGTAATGTTTTTATCCAGCTTAGAAAGGAAATGAAATATTAGCAAATCACATAGATGTGTAGTTAAGGGTGTTGCTGAAGAGTCCAGTGTTTTGAACTTAACTAAGAATTTTAAGCACTAATCTTTCACGATACACCTGCAGAGCTTGCACTTCAATATTTATTGATTTATTTGCACCGACACTTTTCATTTTTACATTTTAAATTTTATACCTGAATATGTTCTTTCACACTGCAGTGTTTAAAGTATTAAGGGTTTTGTTGTTGCTGTTTTCCAGTTCATTTAATTATGACTCATGTTGCCGGAGGACTCGCAGAATAAGAATTTCATTGGGTGGTGTGATGATGTCTCCAGAACATGTTGAGCTATGTTGTACCGAAACTTAGAACTTAAATGCTGCAACTTTCTAATGCTAGATAATACTGCAGATCAATATTGTATGTACATTCATCCATATTGTACAGTAACAGTATATTTCAGACTTACAGCCGTCCCTTCATTTCTTTTGTATAAGGTGGAACTTATTTTAAGAGTTTACTGTAATCCCTAACAAGTCATGTGTTCTGCAGTGACCCCTGCCCCCCTAAAGGTCACCCTTTCTCTGCTTTGACCCTCTGACCAACAAAACACTGTGTTAAAGAGCCAGTGCTGGAATGAGAGCTTTGTGCTCATAATAAATGAGCGAGTGCTTTATGATAATGAACTTTTCAGACTCTCAGATTCAGACTGAGAATAAAGGGATGGTCTCTACTGACTTATCACTGTTTGTCAGACAGATCAAATAGCAGTATCAGTAAGAAGACAGGCTGTTGGGGTCAGTCTTCCTGTGACATTAAAATAAAAATCAACATTTGTGAGAGAGCTTGCATGAATATGGACAGTGCAGCTCTTTACTGCCACCAGGTGGCAAACCTGAGATCATTTCTTTCAAGACTTTCCGACTTACTTGAAGTGCCAACAGCCAAGAGTAATAACAATAATAATAATACCAAACAAACAAAAATAAATCTGGCCAATTATTTGACATTCACCCTACCTACAGCATCTTTGTCAGTTAGTTGATATTTGGTATGACTGTATACTCAAAACTGATGCTATCTCAGCTGATTCTGTGCAGTGGCAGGGTACACCCAAAACAGCTTGTCATACCATTTCAGGGCAACAAACTTGTTGTCATTCACACACTGCAAAGGTCACCCACTGGCGCCTGAGTGACATTGCTAAGCCACCGGAGACAGTATTGGCACACCAGCTGCGAGACAGTTGGTTGCTTGGCTGAATGGTATCTGATCTCATCCTGTGATGCTCACAGCAGCTGACGTTGACAATACTCCTGAGGCAGGACCATCTGAAAGGCTTCCAGGTGCTACTGCCGTAAAAGCAGTGTTGAAATGATTGCCGCATTAAACACCTCGTCTAATGGATACATCAGCTGTTGACCAATTTGGTCAACACAGACATACAACCATTGACACTCACATTACCACCTGGGGCAATTAAGAATGTCCAATTAGCCTGATGTGCATGTCTTTGGACTGTGGGAGGAAACCAGAGCACCCAGAAGAAACCCATGCAAGCACATGGAGAGAACTCCACACAAAAATGTCCTCGCTGGGCACGGGGCTTTAACCCAAGGGCCTTCTTGCTGTAAAATGGATGTGCTAACAATATTAATCAACAACTTTTATCTATTGCTTTATATTTTTAACAAAGCAGCTAGTTTGTGCATGTGTATTTTACACCCTACAGAAACAATAGAAACAGAGAGTTCTGTTTAATTAATAATAACTGTAACATGGCAACTGAAGCAATACATTGGGACAATTGAATTGAATTGACTAATTTAAATTCATCTATTTTTTTTATCCAGAAATACCTAATTGGAAAATAATTTTTTTTGAGTGTTCTGGTCAAGACAGACACTACCACAGACAAAAGTTACTGATGGCAAGTAGACCCACAAAGAAGCAGCAACTGAAGGCAGTGACAGTAAGGACCTGGAAAAGGATCTCATGGGGAGGGATCACTGACCGCAAAGGGTTTGTATCCAATTATTAAAAAATTTATGCTTATATTTATAATTATGTGTTGTTTTGATCCTGTGAAAATAGAGGGATTGTATAAAAAATGGTTGTAATTCCTAAGCAGCAAGAGAGAGAGAGAGAGAGAGAGAGAGAGAGAGAGAGAGAGAGAGAGCAGAAGACCACAGTATGTGCTCCTGCAGCACGGTCACGGACACGGTGGTCAGCAACACTGGAGCACCACAAGGGACTGTTCTCTCCCCTTTGCTCTCCACCCTCTACACAACAAAGTTTAGGTACTGCACAGAGACCTGCCATCTTCAGAAGTTTTCTGATGACTCTGTTGTAGTTGGATGTATCAGTGGCGGTGATGAGACAGAATATCGGGCTCCTGTGGATTCCCTCGTCACATGGTGTGAGCAGAATCATCTGCGTCTTAATGTGACCAAGACCAAGGAACTAACTGTGGATTTTAGGAGATCCAAAACACCAGCGGCCCCTGTTTCCATCCAGGGTGTCAATGTGAAAATGGTAGAGGAGTACAAATACCTGAGTTCATACTGACAATAAACTGGACTGGGTTAAGAACACTACCGCACTTTACAAAAAGGCCCAGAGTCATCTCTTTCTTTTGAGGTGATTAAGGTCGTTTAACATCTGCCATTCTGGTCAGAATGTTCTATGAGTCTGTTGTGGGCAGCCCTATTCTCTATGCTGTTGTATGCTGGGGCTTGCAGATGCAAACAGACTGAACAAACTTATCCTCAAGGCCAGTAACGCTGTGGATGGAGCTGGACTCTCTGACGGTAGTGTCGGAAAGGCGAATGTGAAGATACCACCTAAATGTACCACTGAACGACACAGGAAATCATTCCTACCTGTGGCCATTAAACTGTACAACTCCTCCATATAGCAACAACATCCACTGTTATACATTTGCATTTTGCACTACATTCACATTCTACTGTTTATCATATTGATAATACTGTACATATTAGTCACTGACAGGATTCATTCTGTATCTGTTTATATAGATATTAGTAATTTATGTGTGTGTGTGTGTGTGTGTGTGTGTGTGTGTGCGTGTAGATTTCCATATGTATATTGTGTATATATAGATATTTGTAATTTTTGTTCACTGAGTCTGTTTTCTTTCTCTCATTCTTACTTGGTATGGAGCAACTGTGTCCACACAATTTCCTCCGGGATCAATAAAGTATTCAGATTCTGATTATATAATAAACTTTATCTAATGTTTTATCTTGAAGACAAAATAGGCAGTAATTAATTTTCTTTATGTGAATGAAGTAACATTTAACAAATTTTTAAAGATACATTTGGAGAGGTTTTGCAAAGAGTCAGTCGTTTTAAAAGAATGGTATGTATGCTACACTGATGAGATGTGATCTGCTCAAGAAGGGATTTTTTTTGGTGCAAAGGTTATCAGGTATCAACAGGCTCTAAATTAAATTAAAGCTTAACTCTAATAATTCTTTTGTGTTTTATAACTGAATTGTGCAGCTGTGAAGTCAATTAAATTATTAACAATTGAATTATTATCATTGACAATTTTGACTATTTCTGGCTGTTTAAGAATGTGTTTCTCTCATACAACATTTAACACAATTGTAGCAGCCACTATTGTTTCATTATTGGCTCTATTTCTGTCGATGCCAAAAAGTCCATAGAACCCAAAGAGCAGTTGATCATATCAGTCAAACAATATATCAATCTGTCCCTACTACAAATCACCAACTGAAAAATAAAATAAAAAGCCTGAATTTTCCCTTTCGCCCAATATTTCAGCTCGCATCCAGTTAACAGCACGACTCTCACATTACTGTGATTCAGTTGCTCATGACTGCAGATGCCTGCTTTAAAACAGCAGTTCTGTGGTCGATGTTCCTTTTTCTGTTTTATGCTTAAACAACATACAGTTTTTGCACATTTTCCCAGCACTTTCTTTTATTTTATAATTGAAAACATTTGTCATCCAAGACAGCTTTAAATTACAAATGAGGTTGAACTTAAAGGTCACCACCTCTGTGGCGGACGTCTTTTTTTCGGGGACTAAGAAAAAAACACTGCGAGCATGACTGTTCATCTCTTTATACCAGAACCACCACAAAAGCTGCCAAATGGCGCATGGCCATAAAAATAACAACACTTTAGACTCACCACAAAATTGCATGGGGTTAAAGAAAAACAAGCATCAGTGTTTTCAGAACGTGCAGTGGATGAGAATGGCAGCCAACACAACATTGTAATAAAACAATTCCACCGGGAGGAAGTTCTGTTCAGCTCACAAAAGATTTTTTGATGTGGTGAAAATGATTCCCTCCATTAGTAACTACGTGATTATATGACATGATGTTTGTTGCCATTTGTTACAATCTAAATAAAGCACGTAACAAAGAAATCACAAATCAACTAAAGGAAGCTATAAAGTCAAACTTAGTGCCCCGAGGACTTTTCTTTCAGACTTTATCCAACAGAGCTCTTTTTAATCACTGCTCTGTTTGTGAACTTCACCAACATGATCAGGTCTGCTGTGAGGGAGATCTTTAGTAGCACATTCAGAGCCAAGCTGGGAGGCCGTATCCTGCTTTTTGCTTTTTTTGCCTGTGTTGTGCACAGCTGCAGGCTTTGGGCAGGGCTGTAATACCTCAGAAATGTCCTGGAAGGTCCAGCTCTCCTCCCTTAACACATGTTCTTTTAACGTGAATTGGCCTTGTTTTGTCCGGGTCAGTTCCCGCACATGAGCACATGAAGACAGCGCTGTGGAAGGAACAGAGAGAGAGAGAGAGAGAGAGAGAGAGAGAAAGAAAAAGAGAGAGAGAGAGAGAGAGAGAGAGAGAGAGAGAGAGAGATCTCAGGTTCGGAATGCCAAAACTCCGAAAATGTAACATGATGTGTTCAGTTTGAGCCGTTTACCTTTTCCCAGATCATCCACCAGGGTTCTGACATAAAACCCTCCACCACACTCAACATCTGTTAATGTGAAAAACACAACAGCATCTGTTACATACTGCTAGAAATGAAATAGTTTTAAATTCATTATATTTAGGATAAGTTTATAAAAGATGGCCTTTCAGCTATTAATCATTCACACAAACACTCGCCAACACATTTACACATTCATGAAGTTATCCAATCAGCCAATCAGGTGGCAGCAGCACAGTGCATTCAGTCATGCAAACAGAGGTCAAACTTCAGAGGTTCAGTTAATATTCACATCAGACATTAGAATGGGGAAAAATATAATCTCTGTGATTATGGTGGCTTGGGTGTTGGTACCAGATGGTCAGGTTTGAGAATTTCAAAACCTGCTAGAATATTCAATCACATCCAGTGAGCTGCAGTTGTAGAAATGCCTTGTTGATGACAGAGGCCAGAAGAGTGGAAGGCAAGGCTTTTTCCCAATCTGTACAGATTTGGTAAGCCCATGCCTACTGTAGCCCACTGGGGATTCCTGTTCTTGGATGATGGGAATGAAAATTGAAGCATACTGCTGTTGTAGCCCACACAGAGAGATTTTCCTCCACAGCCAGATATTTGAGATGAACAATAATAGAAACACTGGTACCACTGCTCCTGGGACTATCCGATCAACCAATCATGTGGCAGCAGTGCCACAGACAGAAGTCAAAAGCTTTGGTTAAAATGACTGATGAATGTACAGATGATATTTATGTGAAAATACTTGATGCATAACAAATAAACAATAAACGTAGGTCAAATTAATTAATTTATTAGTTTTCATTTATTGTTCCGGTTGACTTAAAAAGAAGATATTTTGGAAACACAGTAGGGAAAGAAAATCTTGGTTATATAAATACTTGAGACTGGATTGTAGCAAGTGGCCGAAAAAAACACTTGTACTCACTGTTAACTTTTAAGATTTTTAGAAGGTTAAATTGAACAGTTCATATGCTGAAAAGTGCTTAGTACATTTACATTTCCAGCATTCGGCAGACGCTCTTATCCAGAGCAACTTACAATTATCATTTTTTATACAACTGAGCAATTGAGGGTTTAGAGCCTTGCTCAGCAGTGGTGATAGTGGGGATTGAACCGCTGACCTTCGGATCAGTAACCCATCGCCTTAACCATTAAGCCACCACTGCCCATCAGGATGAGCGCTGCTATACTAAGGGGACCCAAGTGCTGCAACCCCAATGGAAGAAGGGTGTAGACTGCACAAGTGACTATGCTAAAAAATAAAATAAATTAAATGACATTTAATTTAATTTAAAAAAAGAGTCAAATTTGACCATTGCACCATTGTCAGCCTATGAACTTTTCAGCCCATCCTCGTACTTGGTTTGGTCTTGCTTTGCTCTGAAAACAGCCTTAATTATGTAATACCTTAATTATTAAATATGATTACCGTTCATTCTTTGCATCAACTTTTACGATGACACGTAATTCATCATCCATCCACTAAAAGGCGGCAGTAAACAGCTAGTGGAACTAATAATGTTCCCATGCAGATCTCTTGGTTGCCTTTTTTAAATAGGTGTTCTGTGATTATTCGGCCCTCAATGATGCACAAACTTAGTGATCCATCCCTCAGTAAAAATGAGTTTGACATCCCCACTTAATGGTATACATTCTACAAAATGTTGGAAACATTTAATAGGGATTCTGTTCCTGCATCATGATTTTTTTACGCTCTTTATCTCCCATCCTACCACATAACAAAGGCGTTCTATTTGCTTCACATCCAGTGGCTGGCAACTAAAGCCACAGATGAATGCTAATTCTGAAACTAATGGCCATGTTCAGAAAACCAGTTTGAGGAAACCATTTTATGAAGTAGCCTTTAGAAGATCAGTAAATTATATTCATGAAGGGATGCATATGGACAGCAGGTTGTGGCATTCAAGTGATTATCGATTAGTTTTAAGAGCCACAAAGTGTATCAATAAAACTTTTCAGACATTATTAAACCACCTCCAGCAGCCTGAACTGTTGACAAAAGACAGGATGGGTCCATGGATTCATGGTGTTGGTGCCAATTTCTGACCCTACCATCCTCATGCCTCAGAAAAAATAGAGATCATCAGGTCATGGTATGCTTTTCCAGTCTTCAACTGACCAGTGTACACCGCAGCAGAAGCTTTTTGTCTGTGGCTGATAAAAGTGGAACTTGACATGTTCTTTTGCAAACCATAAACCTGTGACCCATTCTGTAAACCATCTGCCTCAAGGTTTGACGTATTATGCTTTCTGAGATCTTTTCTGCGAATCACCCTGTGCAACTGGGATGATCTGAGTTACTGTTGCCTTTCTATCAGAAACCAGTCTGGCCATTCTGCACTGATTTCTCTCATAGACAAAGTGCTTCCTTCCACACATTCATTACAAATTGATGCTTTTACTTCTGACTGCACCACATTTTGCGAACACTCTAGATCAGGTGTCTCCAATCCCGTTCCTGGAGAGCTGCCTTTGTGCAGGTTTTATCTCTAACCAAAATCCAACACACCTCTTTAGCTGATCAAAAAGGTCTTAAGGAAATAATCCAATAGTCAGGAGTGCATGATTATGGTTGGAGCCAATGGCTTCAGGAAGGAAGCTCTCCTGGAACAGGCCTTGAGACCCCTGCTCTAGAGACTGATGTGTGTAAAAAATCCCAAGAAATCAGCATCGAAAGAAATACTCAAACCAGCCGGCCTAGAACCGACAGTCATGAGATGGAAAAAATTAGTGAAATCACCCCCTGCCCCAAGTCTGATGACTGAAATGAACATTCCCTGAAGCTGCTGGCCCACATCTGTATAATAATATTCAATGCATTACTGCTGCACTGTTAAATTAAAATCATACTTAAGTGTACATCCTTACAATAACATAGTAATAACATGCTACAAAATACAACAGATATATAAATATATAATACTCCTTTCAGTTATCATTATTCAGAGTTGGAGCAAATCATGGAGTACAGAGAGCAACATTTTAATCTGTACCAACCCAAAGTGAAGAGTGGGGGATTAAAGTCTTGTAATGAGATACTATAAACTGTAACTGGACGTGCAGGTTTAGCTTCCACTTCGTGACCTTCCTTCAACAAGGTGGAAAGACGCTTGCCATCTTTTTTCAGTGCAGAGTACCTATATGGTATAAAATATTGATGTAAATACAAAAGTCACTTCTTGTCCAAAATAAACACAAGAAAGCAAAATTATAAATATAAAAATCTCAATATAAAATCTCAAATTATCTTCAAATGGTAATTTTCTACTTTTTAAAACATGAAGTACACATTTCCAGCAAACTAATATAAAATATGTGACAAACTAAAGAGAAGAAAAAAAAATTCAAAGTAGACATTATGTTACTGTGTTGCATGTGCCAGTGGTACAATAATCATTTACCTTATCCCATGGCTATGATGCAATACAAAGAATTATATGAGGCTTTCCACCAATCAGTAACAAGGATTAAAAATGGCCTTTACCAGATCTTAACTGTTTGATGTATGAGAGGTTTTGGATGGCTCTCCCCATCATTGAATCTGTAATCTCAGGGAATATCTTTTGGAAGAAGCTCTCCACAGACCTGCAGAATCTATGAAAGGTGCACTGAAGCCGATCTACTATACAAATGTGTTTTCCTTTGATTTATGAGCCCAATAATGTATACATTTTAATAAAAAGTGAGTAGGAGGGATTCAGGCAGTCTCATGTTGCCTTTTTTCAGTTCCATTATGAACTAAGCATTTACTAATAAAGTTCTTAAATATTAGTATATAGTGCCTTGGTTTAACTTCTTTGTTAATGTATACATGTTATAATATTTTATGAAACTGATTATGAATTTGTACTTCATACATGCTTATTTACATCAGTGGAATAACTTCACACATGACATACTAGAGTCATATCACTGAGAACTCACACATGCTGAAAAGCCTTCAAAGATAAAGACTTACAGAGGGGGCACCTGGAGGATTTCACCAGTGAACTGCTTCAGCGTTTCTTCGAGAGCATCTTTTGTTATGTGCTCTTAAGTAAAAACAACAAACAAAACAAAGCAGTAATGTACGTGACATCTGGATATCATGCTTACTTGTAGAAATAAATATATAATACAATATACCATAGCTTTTCTCCTGAACAACACTTCCTGTAGCATCACAGGTGTCAGTTGCTTTTCCCAGCTCTCCAACTGCTGTGTATTTCTTTGAGACATTGTGAAGAACAAAGAAAACCCATCGTCACAACATAACAGGGCATCTTAAATCCAAACGATTTAATCATACTCATGTTTAGAGCAGGTCTCAAACATCATATAACATTTTAGCATCATGCACCTGATGATTAAAAAGCTTTACCTCTCACCCTGTGTATACCATGCACCATTGACATATCATGCACCCTTCTGTGTGTGTATGTGTGTGAATATGTGGATAAATGTATATGTCTGTAAATGTGCAAATATGTGGATAAATGTACCTATGTGAATATATGGAGAGATGTATATGTGATTATATATATATATATGTGTGTGTACTTCAGAATCATCAGAATATTTTATTGATCCTGGAGGAAAGTGTGTGCACACAGTTGCTCCATACCAAGTAAAGAAAAGGATAAGATAAAGACAAAAGTCTCAATAAGAAAAATTACAATTCTCTCTCTCTCTCTCTCTCTCTCTCTCTCTATATATATATATATATATATATATATATATATATATATATATATTCCTAGATCTCTTGTTAGAAATACTTTTCGGACGCAGCACCAACTTTGACTTTACGCAATAAGGACGACATGGAGCCAAACAAAAATATTAAATATTTAAAATAAACAAATCTCACCAGATCACCGAGCCATAAGTTATTAGGGGTCGTAACATTCCTCAAATAGCTGCACAGTGCAATAAAACCACGGGGTAATAAAGACTGATATCAATAAAGCAAAAATAAAATAAAATGCAATACAGTAAAATAAATTCATTAAAATTGCGGCTTTTAGATTAGATTTAGAGTGTCTCATATAAACAAATCACACTGAAACACCCACATTACTATTATTATTATTATTATTATTATTATTATTATCATCATCATCATCACCATTATTATTATTATTATTATTATTATTATTATTATTATTACTGTTATTGTTGTCGTTATTATAGCTATGATTACAATTGTAATTATTGACAGTATTACAAAGAGGCAAACAGTAAACAGGCCTACTAATGGATATTATATAGATACTAATAGATATTATATAGATACTAATGGATATTATATAGATACTAATGGATATTATATAGATACTAATGGATCACGTTCTATAAAATATTTAAATATACGGAAAGTTAAAATGTTAATAATTATATATGTATGTAAATATTAACATTAAAAAGTACATTAAAAATGCAAGAGCTATTTGAGTAACAGAGACATTAATGTAATTTAGTGGTCGACAAGTAACTGTTAAAAATTTAAATACATTTATAAAAAATATCAAATTTTTCTTGATGCCATTTTATGATTTCTTTTCCCTCCTTAACATAAATACAGCTGTTAGATCATTTAGATAGATTCTGTTCCCTGAATAATGCGGGTGATAAAAGGTTAACTTCCGGCGGCCTGAAACTCTGATATAGTTTACGTTTTTATTTATTTATTTTTTGGATGTTTTACTTGTGGATTTAATAACAGCATATTTCAGTATTTTACACAATAACACATCACTAAAGTCTTACACCTGCTCTTAGATTGAGCGCGGATCTTTTTCTTTGCAGTAAAAAGGATAAAATGACGCGTGTTCAGTTCGATCCAGAACCATATCGATATACTGTGCTGTGTCCAAGCCAATTTTACAAGAACAATGACTCCAAGGCTATTTTAACTAAATGATCAGAGGCACCACAGTGCAGAGAACTGGGTTATCAAAGGCCGGCCGTGTCTCTCACTGACTGGGGTTGAGAGGATGTAAAAGAACCAGTGCTGATTTTAGCAAAGCGTCAGTGTGTCTCTGCCCTGCGATGGCCTGGCGAGCTGTTCAGGGTGTACTCTGCCCTCGCCCAGAGTCGGCTGAGATGGGCACCAGGCTCCCCGAGACCCTAATTAGGATTAAAAAAATGAATGAATGAATGATCAGATGCAAATAAATTCCATATTTAACAACACAGTAACTTTACACACTCGTAGATGATAAAAGGCATGAAAGAATTATGAGTAAAAAATCTCAGCTATATCCACAATTATTATTTAGATTATTTAATAAAAGTTATAATAATATATTAGCTATTCCTACCAGCATCACTTATTATTATTATTATTATTATTATTATTATTATTATTATTATTATTTTAGTCTATTAATAGTAGTAGCAGTATAAGGTATAAATTTTAATACTTTTGAATCAATAAAAACAAAGTAGCTCAAGAATAAAATAAAGCAATTAAATGTTTAATAATATGTTAATTAGCTTAATTTGGAAAATTAAAGATATTGTATTTATTCTCACTCTGACTGCCTCTTATTATGTACTATTAATAGAAAAGCATGTAAAATCTATTATATTTATCATTTTAGGTACTCTGAACCATTTACAGTAGTAGTAGTAGTATTATTATAATTAGCAGTTTTATTGTTAGTAGTATTAGCAGTATTAGTAGCAGTATTACTATTAGTATTATTATAATTAGCAGTAATAGTAGTATTAGCAGTATTAGTATCAGTATTATTATTATTATTATTATAATTAGCAGTAATAGTAGTAATAGTAGTATTATTATTAATAGTATTATTAATATTATTATTAATATTATTGTTAGTAGTAACAGTGTGCTGTCAGATTTTTTAAGTGACGTGAGATTAAAGCAAATCAGTGATTGGCCCTCTCAGTCTTGCGCGCGCTCCGAGCTGGAAGAAGATGATTGGGTGGCGTGTTTCCGGGCGCAGAGGCGCGCGCGTAGCAACAGCAACTTCCGGAAACGAGCAGAACCGCAGAATGAGTGAGTCTATAATTAGGCTTCACAGGGGTAGATGTGTGCTTCTTTCGAGTCTTTGGTTTGGCTTTAAAGCCAATTATCGAGTTTAAACTGAGTTTAAAGCTGAATATCTGCAGTGATCACGAGGATGATATAGAATTATCCAAAATAATGCAGAGGGACTGTAACCCCCAGAATAAAAATATCCACCTTGTGTCTTTATTACTGGCTGAAGGAACTGACACTGCTGTTTAAATTCCAGGTGAAAGAAGGAGGTAATGAAGGGTGAATTCAGGGCTGAAGGTTTCATTTAATTCCATCCAACTTATTTTTCTGGATGTTAACATTTTTTTCAACTCTTGATTAAAGGTGCCAAGACTCTCTTTATTTGACCTTCACGTTTTATTTGGTCGCGTGATTGTAGTTTAAGTTTAAAAGCTTCATAAGCCTTTTTCTGAGAATGGGGATGATTTGGAAAAGAACTCCTCCACCCCCAAATGTTTTGTTTTTCTTAAATAAATAAATAAATGAATGAATGAATGAATGAATGAATGAATGGTCATGACTCTGTTGATCTTATCTGGGCAGAATGTGGACAATTAGATCCTGTTTTAAGGAATAATATTGAGCAATAATAAACAAACCGCCTCTGGAGTGAAGTACGGTGACCTGGACTAATTACCTCCCAGGTAAACTAATTAGTCTAATTACATCCGTGATCTGAACACCTGCTCCAGTATTTCATGAAGAAGTGAAGGTGTTATCAAGATGAATGTTATAATAAAAATAAACCGTGTGTATAGAATTCTGGAACGTCACGTGTGTGAAGTGCACTTTATTCTTTATATAATAAATGCAGTGAAGGACAGTGAGCTGTGTTTAATCAAACCTCAAAACCCGACAGTGATGAAGTGTGAGAAAAAGGGTGAGTGTGATGCTCGCTTCCTTCTCTCACACACACTCTCACACACGCACACACACTCACACACACTCATAACGAGAACTGTGCGGTTTCGGGTGCGATATAAACTGGCTTCCGCCCTGTTCTGAATCCATCACTAACCAACCTGCAAGAGGAAGAGTTTTTTATTTAACCCCAATCGAAGCGTTTGTGGTTCTTGTTTTTCCCCAGTGAAAATCTAATGACAGCCGAAGTGACATTTCTATTGTGCATTACCATTTTTTTGCACGCACGCTTTGATCTTTGCAGGTTTTTCGGATTATTTCAGCAACAAAACAATAAAAAATCTGAAGTATCTCCTGGATGAGGGATGGAAATGTTCTTGCAAATGCAAATAGTTTTGTTTTCTTTTAAAGATCCCGTATTTTAACACCAGAAGTTCATGTGCAGAATACATTTATGTAGAATTTTAAATTTTAAAATGAACCTATTGACCATTTAGCCTCCTTTCTAATTCCTTAGGCAGAGATGTTGATTTAGGTCTGAGGCTTAATGATCTGGTGCTGATGAAGACTCACCGTGACGGTGATGAAGAAGGTGGAGTTTTAATTAGTTTGAAATATCTGATGAGTTCCACACCGTAGGTGTTTTGTGTGTAATGGTGTGTGGAGGTGTTTCTCTCCTGTGTGTAACTGTGTTCATGATGTTTTTATGCGTCTTGGTTCATTAATATTCTTTATTATTTTACATTCCTGAAAACACTGACAGCTCCTTACTTGAATTAAATTTAAATTCTATGGATGATGCAGCAGTGGAGACCTAATCACTAACATTTCACTAATTTACACATTGACCCAAATGCCCCTGCACTGATCATGACCTGGGCGTGGTTTTGTCCTTTTGGTATTTCAGCATCAGCCAATGAAATACCAGATCATTTCACCTGTCTGTGCTTTTCAGTCACTTACATAGAGACATGCTGTAATGATGCATTATACTACTGAGATGTAGATTTTATTAGGATATATAAATCCAATTAAACACATGCTGAATAATCACAATTGACAGTCTGAAGTAATTTCTCTGGAAATTTGTCTTCTATACAAAATATAAATATAATCTGTAAAACTGCTCAAAATATAAAAAACAAACATATAAACATGTTCTTGGGTTGTTAACAGATACAGGGTTGGATGTCTGAGCAGCATGGGTTTGTCTTCGTACATTTATAAGTACATTTCATTTATAGTAAGTTTGGAATGAGGAAATGAATTGTTCAATATACTGTATGTTCATGTTGCCTTTAATAGAACAGAAATGTAGAAAATGACACATTGACTGCACTTGTTTTATTTCTACCTTTTTTATCCTGTTGGTTTTTTTATCATAAGTATAATTTTATTTTATTTTTTTTTGCACATACAAAGTTTAAAGATTTTTTATAAAGGTGTAAGGCTTGTTATGTCGAGTGCACTAAACTTTAGGCTTTAAATTATTGTGCATTAGTTTTATTTGTTGTTTCTGTGTGGAGTGTGCATGTTCTCCCCATGCTTGTGTAGGTTTCATCCAGGTACTCAGGTTTCCTCCCATAATCCAAAGACATACACAGTTCCAACCTTCCCCTAGGTGTGAGTGTGAGTGTGAAAGGCTGTGTTGTGTGTTGCCCTGAAGCTGTTCAGGGGGTACCCTGCATTTGCCCAGTGTGGGCTGAGATAAGCTCCAACCTGCCTGTGACCCTAATAGGATTAAACATTTCAGTGAATGAAAGGATGAATGAACTAATTAATAAAAAATAAAAAAAACAGACATTTGGGAACAGATTACTGTTCAGGAGTATTTGTTTGTGTTTGGATGTGCCTCCTGGTAAGTATAAAAATTCCAAGGATATCCTGTCTACAGCCCTCTTCAAGTCTTTTCACATGTTTTTGATAGGATTTAGATCTTAATAAAAATGCTGGTTTTCTTCTTTGTGCTGTTGGATTTGGGTTGTTATCATGCTAGAGATTCAATTTTCCTTCATCTTCCGCTGTCTAACTGAGGTTTGCAGGCTTTGTACAAAAATAGACTGGTATTTGGGGCTGTCTATGAATCCCTGTATCTTGACAAGAGCTCTAGTCACAGCTGAAGAGAAGCAGCCCATTACAGTAACATGATGCTGCCACCACCAAGTTTCACTGCAATAAGATGTGTTGTTTTGTGCACCAAACATATCCTTCAGAATTTTGCTCTGAAAGTTTCACTTTGGTAGAACCATAACGAATTATCCACATGGTTTGGGATGATTTAGATTTGCTTTTTTCGAGAAGAGCCACCCAAACCTACAGCTCAGATTCAAGAGATAGTAACTTTCTCATGCAGGGAGGAACCAGTGCTCAGCAGATTCTCAGCAGATGCAGCTTCAGTGATACATTTCCTTTCTAGTTCTTTCATCAGTTTTGAACAGGATGTCCTGTCCTGGGTGAAATCAATGTGATGCTCCGTTTTCTCCACTTTTTGACGATGGTCTTCATGGTGTTCGATCTAAATCTTCATTAAAAAAAATTTGTAGCAGAGCTCCTGAGTGGAGCACCATAGGCATGGAACATGATTGGATGATTGTCCTGTGTCCATGTGTGTCCACCACTGGAAGCCCAATAAGACTGCTTCATTGCTGAGTTGATCTTGATTGGCTATTACTGACTTGCAAGACAACAAGTAGCAAAAATAGATATTTCTATTATTAATGAAGAAACCGAAATCCAAAAAATAGAGTCTCATACACCAGAATAAAAAGCAGGGTCTAACTCAGGTACGCAGAAAAACTTCTGTCCAGCAACACACCACAAAACATGAACAGGAGCACAGAACATGAATCCATTAAACGGATAATTACACTAACAATACAGGTGACACAACTGGAGGCAAACATCAGTGAGTAAAAAGGCACTGAAAGGAAAACTCTGTGTTCTTGGTAAGAATACTCAGATTTTAGGCTTCAGTCAATGAAAGCAAGAAGATAGAAGATAAGTACAGATCATCGTACAGACACGGCTGAACTTTATTTGAAGGAGTGTGATCCTTAATTTTACTTCCTAGGTATTTACCCCTGCATACCAGGACACCCCACAACACCTGCTGTTTTGAAAATGAACAGATCCAGTCATTCATCATCACAATGGCTCTTGTCAATGTTTCTCAGTGTGTACAGAGCCTTGCGAAAGTATTCACCCCCCTTGGCATTTTTCATGTTTTTTGCCTCACAACCTGGAATTAAAATGGAATGTTTGAAGGTTTGCATCATTCCATTTACAGAACATTCCTATAA
>JAQMYF010000021.1:30197443-30211655 GCA_030014195.1 Neosilurus mollespiculum
GTGGTATCAGTCTCTCACTGAACGTGCTCCTGTGACTGATCAGCAGGTTGTGAAGCGGGTGGGAGGTATTGTTGTATGTTGTCTTTATTTTGGACAACATTTGCCTTTCCGATACCACCGTCAGAGAGTCCAGCTCCATCCCCACAACCTTGCTGGCCTTGCGGATCAGTTTGTTTGCTTCTGCAACCCTCAGCCTGCTGCCCCAGCATGCAACAGCATAGAGGACAACACTATCCACAACAGACTCATAAAACATCCTGAGCAGTGCTCGGCAAAAATTAAACGACCATATAGGTAAATGCACATAAGTAGCTTATTGCAGTCCCTTACTGCCCTTTTTTTATGTAGTTGCTGCTAAACTGATTTTCATTATTCATGCAACAGCTGTCTCTTTATCTTTATCATTTAGCTACACACTATTGTAAAGAGGAAAAGGGTTTGGTCTACCTTTGATCCAGCAAGCATGGAGGTGAGCATCTTCGTCCCTTCACCAATCCCAACCACTGCAATACAGTCACTTTTGGTTTAATCTCATCACACTTGCTCATCATGTTTGTGTATACTGTGTGATTTATCTGTGCTGTAGTACCAAGAACACCAGAGGCAGCACTGTCCAGAGTCCCACCATGGCCCAGTTTGATAGCCTGTTTCTTCCTCTTGCGAGGGTTTGCATTGGTTACTCCAGCCTCTGATGAGAGAACACAGTTACAGAATTAACATAATAAAATCTCATAGCCTGTTCCCTTCAGCTAAACACCTTACATGCATTTTCTATTCCCATGCAGCAAGTTCAATAGCTACATAACAGCTCTCTTCAGACAGATAGAAGAACCACTGCCTACCTTTTAACAGCATTAGTTTCAGGGTGTTTAACACTTCTGCAGATGTGGGTCCTGTTTTCTTATATATCGCAAACACACCATTTAACGATTGTAACTTTGACAAACTAACGTTGTTTACTGCAGCCATGCTGTTCGCGGTTACTCCTCACGCTTATCCGGCGCACGAAGATGACGTCATCAAGCAAACTGGTTCTGGTATATGTAGTTCTTTTACTTGACAGCGCGAGCCAGAGTCATATTGATGTTCAGAAACGTACAAACATAAAAATAATTTAACAAGCAAGCAAACAAACAAACAAACAAACAACAAATCTATCAATGGAAAAACTATGAACAATAACAATACATTAATAAAGTAAAATTAGTAAATATCAGCTGTTTACGGTAGGTCTCTATGAGTTTGCCACATCTAGCCACTGGGATTTATTTATTTATTTATTTATTCATTCATTCATTCATTATTTTTCCAGTCAAACCATTTATCCTTCAAAAATTTCTTCTCCTCAAGAATTTCCTTGTATTTAGCAACATCCCTCTTCTCCCAAGTCTGACCAGTTTCCCAGTCCTTGCCGATGAAAGACATCCCCACAACATGATACAGCCACCACCATGCTTCAGTGTGGTGTTCTTGGGGTGATGAGGGGTGTAGAGTTTGAGCCAGACAGTGTTGTTGTTTTGTTTTTTTTTGTTTTTTTGATGGTCAAATAATTAAATTTTAGTCTTACCTGACCAGAGGATCTTCTTCCATATGAGCAGTCTCGCAAATGCCTTTTGGATAACTATTAACATATTAACATCTGGCCACTCTTCTGTAAAGCCCAGCTCTGTGTAGTGTACGGCTTACGATGGTCCTAGGGGCAGATAAACAAATCTGTGCTGTGGAGCTTTTCAGCTCCTTGTCTGGTCCGTGAGTTTTGGACAGCATGCTCCAGGCAGGTTTGTAGTGGTGCCATACAGGTATTATTTTCATTCTGTGACGATGGATTTATTGGCGCTCTGTGGGATTTTCATATTATTTTATAACCCAACCCTGATTTGTACTTTTCCACAACTTTGCCTCTGACCTGGAGAGCGCCTTGTTTTTTCTTTTTTTGTTTGTTTGTTTTTTTTTTGGTAAGTTGATAAGTGGTGCTACAATCTCTTGGGCCTTTCAGAGCAGTTGTATATACAATAAGATCATATGAAACTTTTTTGATTGTGAAAAGATGGACTTAAACTATTTATGCGACTTCTGAAGGTAAATGGTAGCATGAGATTTTGTTTAGGGGCTTCATAACAGAGGGGATGGATACATATGCCCGCACCACTTTTCATCTTCCTATTTTTTAGAATTTTTGTTTTCATTTCACTTCAACAATTTGGACTATTTTGTGTATGTCCATTACATAAAATCTAATAAAAAAAACCCATTTACAGAATGTAAGGCATCAAAGTAGGAAAAATGCCAAGGGGGTGAATACTTTTGCAAGCCACTCTATTGCACAGAAACATAAGAAAAGCCTGTTTCATAACTGTGTCTTTTTTAAGTCAGTCAGAATGTTAGTGTATACTAAATGGGAACGTCAGAAAAGCAAACTAAAATGACATTCTCATGGCTCATTTTTTCACCGAGACAAAGATCACACCTGCTTCATCACAATGGTTGCAAGCACTTCATTATGGCATCTTTTGAAACTCTTTACCAAAGTTTGTGTAATGTGCTTTTTATCTTGAAAAACGTGACAGCCATATTGGATATTGGTTTCGTGTTTTTTAGAACAGCATTTTGCTGAATTTCTAGGATTTCTGAAAAAGTCACCATCACTGTGACAATTTCTGCCTGCCATTTTGATTCAAGCATTATCCACCTCACTAATGTCTAAAGGATAACGTCTAACCCAAGACAGCAAGCCAATCAGATCACTTGATTCACCGCTTCCCCTGCAGTATACAGGTGAAACTTTGTTAAAAATTATTTTCAAACTTGAACATTGTGCAAAAGTTCGTTTGATTCATTCAGTTATTCTTAAAAGGTGAAACTAATAGATTATATAGACTCATTACATGCAAAGTGAAATATTTTAAGCCTTCATTTGTTGTAATTTTGATGATTATGGCTTACAGCTTATGAAAACCCCAAATCCAAAATCTAAAAATTACATTATTGTGAAAAGGTTCAATATTGTAGGCTCAAAGTGTCACAGTCTAATCAGCTAATTAGTCCAAAACAACTGCAAAGGGTTCCCGAGCCTTTAAATGGTCTCTCAGCCTGGTTCAGTAGAATTCACAATCATGAGGAAGACTGCTGACCTGACAGTTATATCAGAAAACCATCACTTGACACCCTCCACAAGGAAAGAAAGCCTCAAAAAGAAATTGCAAAAGAAGTTGGATGTTCTCAAAGTGCTGTATCAAAGCACATTAATAGAAAATTAAGTGGAAGGAAAAAGCGTGGAAGAAAAAGATGCACAAGCAGCAGGCATGACCGCAGCCTGGAGAGGATTGTCAGGAAAAGACCATTCAAAAGTGTGGGGGAGCTTTTGGACATGGGTTTCAAATGTCATATTCCTCTTGTTAAGCCGCTCCTGAACACCAGACAAAGTCAGAGGCGTCTTACCTGGGCTAAAGGGAAAAAAGAACTGGTCTATTGCTCAGTGGTCCAAAGTCCTCTTTTCTGATGAGAGCAAATTTTGCATCTCATTTGGAAACCAAGGTCCCAGAGTCTGGAGAGGCACACAATCCAAGATGCAAGATGAGACGTAACAATGCAGAAGAGCTGAAGGCTGCTATTGAAGCATCCTGGTCTTCCATAACACCTCAGCAGTGTCACAGGCTGATAGCATCCATGCCATGCCGCACTGAGGCAGTAATTCATGTAAAAGGGGCCCAAACCAAGTACTGGGTACATATGCATGATTATACTTTTCAGAGGGCTGACATTTCTGTACTTAAAATCCTTTTTTTATTGATTTCATGTAATATTCTAATTTTCTGAGATTTTGAATTTGGGGTTTTCATAAACTGTAAGCAATAATCATCAAAATTATAACAAATAAAGGCTTGAAATATTTCACTTTGCATGTAATGAGTCTATATAATATAATTGATTCAACTTTTAAGTTGAAATACTGAAATAAATGAACTCATTCATTCATTCATTTTTGAACCACTTAATCCTAATTAGGGTTGCGGGGAGGCTGGCGCCCATCTCAACCGACTATGGGCGAGGGCAGAGTACACCCTGGACAACCCGCCAGGCCATCGCAGGGCAGAAACACTCTTGACAAAAATCAGCAATGGTTCTTTTACATGCCTCTCACCACAGACAGTGAGAGACATGGCCGGCCTTTGATAACCCACTTAGCTGCACTGGGGGGACAGCAGTGACAACCCGTTGGTAGTGGGGCTTGAACCCCTGACATCAGTAATCCAGCACCTTACCACCGGGCCACCACTGCCCCGAAATAAATGAACTTTTGCAGGATATTCTAACTTTCACCTGTACACTCAGGTGTGTCTACAGTCTGTGGTTGTAGGTAACTGGTCAGACCACGTGGAGGCGATGTTTACACACTTGAGCCGTATTCTATGGGACAAATAGTGGTCGTTTCGACTTGTGTTTAGGCAGTGCACTTATGAGTCGATCACCCAAGACTCATTTTAAAACCAAGTATAAATAGGATCTGACACAGATGTCTCCCAGCTGCAGAAGTTTTATATAGTATATACAGTGAAGTGTATTTAATGATTATTTATTTAATCTATAAAGATTTGATGATCTGCACCCACATTGGATAGAGCACAAAGTGCAGTGTTGGAGAGGATGATAAATGGATGTTTAAATAACTGAACTGAACACACACACACACACACACACACACAGTCCCGCCCATAGGGAAACCCGTGCAGTGCGTTTGCTCTGCTGCTGTGTGTGTGTGTGTGTGTGTGTGTGTGTGTGTCGCCGGGCAGATCGCACACACTCTGTTCGTATGAAACCAGGAAATCGTGATCATTATCATACTGAAGTTAATTTGCGAATAGGTTTCCAGGTGTGGAATCCCTGCTTTTCTGCCCATCGCCATGTCAGCTCGAGGTAAGAGCTTCCTGCTACTTTTCCATCCTGTGATGTGAGTTTGTTTCAGGTTGATCATCTGTTCAGGGACTGTTTACACCGCGGCGGGTCTTGGTGTGACATCTGAGACTGGCATATCACCTGTCATGATAAAAAGCTCAGTGATTTCTTATTCCTGTCTTTATAAAGAGATATGGACTGAGCCTGAACCATCCACAGTGGTGGTTGAAAAATCTGTGGATTTTTTTACATTTCTAAATAAACATGACTGCAAGTCTTAAAAGTAAATAAAGAGAATCTGATCTAAAAAATGAGGCAAACATTATTCTTTGTCACTGATTTATTGAGGTAGCACCGTGGTGTACTGATCAGCACAGCAAGGTCCTGGGTTCAAGTCCCAGGCTCAGCAAGGGTGTTTCTGTGGGGGGGTTTCATGTATGTTGGGTTTCCACTGGGGTACTCCGGTTTCCACCTACAGTCCAAAGGATAACTGGCTTGCCCCTAAGTGTAAGTGTGGGTATGAATGCTGGTGTGTTGGCCCTGCGATGATGGACTGGTGATCTGTTAAGGGTATACCCCCCCTCTGCACAGAGTTGGCTGAGATAGGCTCAAGCCCATCTTTGATCCTAGTAGGATTAAGCGGTTTGGTGCATGAATGAATTTGTTTATTGAGGAAAAGTAACGGATATTACATATCTATGAGTGGCAAAAGTATTTAAAGTACACAAAAATTAGCAGTTCATTTGAAGACGAAAGTAGAGACGGGTGATTCAGTCAATGGAAGGTCCATCAGGTTTAAGAAAGTGTCCTGTTTTAGTGAAAGAGGGGGGCTCTATTAAAGTCCGGGCTTCACAGTACATGTTTGGGGAAGAGTATCATAGATTGGACGGAGAAGATTTCTGAGGACCTCACAAAAAGAGCTATTGAGGCTAATCATTCTGCACTGAGTCCACCGTCAAGAAAACACTGAACAACAATGGGGTGCATGGCAGGGCTGCAAGGAGAAAGCCAGTAATCCCCAAAATGAACACTGCTGCATGTCAACAGTTGGACAAACCAGAAGCCTCCTGGAAGCAGTTTGTGTATGGATGAGACCAAAATAGAAATTTTTGGTTTTATTGAGAAGAGTTACGTTTGGAGAAGGAAAACACTGCATTCCAGCATAAGAACCTTATCCAATCCAGGAACCATGGAGGTGGGTGTATGAAGAAAATGTAAAGGAGAGTGTTAGAATATCTGTCCATGAAGAGAATCTCAAAGGAAAATGGGTCATGCAGTAAGGCAAGGACCGCAAGCACACAAGTTGTTCTTTCAAAGAATGATTTAGGAAGAATTATTTTAATGTTTAAATGGCCAAGTCAAACTCCTGACCTTTATCCAATACATATGTGAGGAAACCCACCAACATCCCAGGGCTGAAGCTGTTATTTAAATTAAAATGGTAAATCTTATGTCAAGGGTGGCATCCCACAACATCTTACAACTATTATCGCCAACAGCTCAGATCCATTCATTCATCAGGACATTTATTATTCATTAATTATTATTTAGTAAACTAATTTTGTTGGACTGTTGGACAAGGTCCAGTGGATCTGGACCTTATGTGGTGATACACAATTTCAGGGCACCATCACACACACACACACACACACACACACACACACACACACACCTAGGGACAGTTTAGGGTCAGCAATCCTCCTGAATGCTTTTGGGAGGTTGGAGGATTCTGGAGAATTCACAGAAACACCACAGTGATATGGTTAGAATCAGCAACATTCTTTCGTAAACCAAGGTCAGGCTCAAAACCCATAAGGAGCCAACAACACCCACTGCCTGCATTCTATGGATAAAAGTATGTGGACACCTGACCATCATACCTAACTGTGTCCACACGAAAATCAGAGGTGTGAAGGAACATCTACAGCATACAAAGGCATTTAGACAACTGGATATTTCCAACATGGTATCAACGTTTGGAAGAAGGACCATAAACATTTGGCAATATAATGTATCTTGGCCAAAAACAATCATTCATTTTCTGAACAGCTTAATCCTAATTAGGGTTGTGGGGAGGCTGGCGCCCATCTCAGCCAACTCTGGGCGAGGGCAGAGTACACCTTGGACAGCTCGCCAGGCCATCGCAGGGCAGCAACACGCTGATGGCAACCCAATGGCCTACTCTTTTTGACGACAGCAATGGTTCTTTTAAATGCCTCTCACCACAGACAGTGAGAGACATGGCTGGCCTTTGATAACCCAGTTAGCTGCACTGGGGGGACAGCATTGACAACTTGGTAATAGTGGGGCTTGAACCCCTGACCTTCGGATCAGTAATCCAGCACCCTACCACTGGGCCTCATGCTACACAGTACTGTGCAAAAGTCTTTGTCCCTCTATTATTTATTTTGTGTAAAAAATTGTTATAGATATTTTATTTAATTTTATGACATGTAGGTTAACAAGTCTGTACTAAACGATTTTAGATTTTCAAACATTACCTTTCCAGCACAAAACTGAAAGATACAATGTTTGTTTCTCAATAAAGAAAGCAGCATAGTACATAAGTGACCACTTTTCAGAGAAAAACATAATGAAGGTTGCTGGGTTTTTTTCCCTGCAAATAAAGAAGCAAATGTGACAGTGAAAGTCTCCAGAAGAACTGTGACTGGTGCTGCAAGATGCTCAGTAACACTTCCCATCTCATAAAAATGTACAATCTGTACCTGAGACGATAAAATTTTTGAAGCAAAAGGTCATTAAACCAAATATTGACTTTGGTTCATTTATAACTGTTTACTATGCTTTATTCTATGCATATGGGAAAACATTCAATTTAATTGTTATTTATATGCAAAAATAAGGCCTCTGTGCTCTACAGCATTCCTTTGCATGTGCTTGTAACCCCAGAGTGCCTAATCTGGTGTAACTCCGGAGTATCCTTATGGCATATCACTGGAAAGTTTGGACTGATACATGACAGATCATGTCTTCCAGCTACTTTTATAGTTAAGTACATATGTTCTACATGGTTGTCTTGATTTTCTACATAATTGTGGCCCTCCACAGCTCATAATTACTAGGTTTCATCACTAGACACAAAAGCTTCAGTGTGGATATTGTTAAATTGTATATTAGGGCATTCCATAAATACCCAGAGAATGCCCTGAGAGAAAGAGTCCCCATCTGCACCAAACTGAGGGTGTCACTGAAATGGGAAACAGTAAAGGAAGAAGAAGTGACTGCCAGCTGGGAACACATCTAAATATAGTATGACCTTAAAGGCCCTCCTTTTCCAATATGTCGCTTTATTGGATTTCATCTATCTTTTCTCATACTTGTATTTTAATTATTTATGATTCACTTTACGCAGAGATTTTCCTTCACATTCCGGTTTCACAGTTCTTAGTCACTAACCATGGTGTGTTTATGACATGTTCATATCAGTATACAGGGGACAGTCGTAGCCTAATGGTCAGACTGAAACGTTGCTGGTTTAATTCTCGAACCAGCAGGAAAAATGTGTGGCAGTGGGGGAGTGAGCTGCACCTTCCCTTCCTCTACCTTCACAGCTGAAGTGCCCTTGAGCAAAGGCAGCTAACCCCCAACTGCTCTCCGGGCACCCCCAATGTGTGTGGCAGCCCACTGATCTGAGTGTGTGTGTGCTCATTGTTTACGTGTGTGTGCTCACTTTGGATGGGTTAAATGCAGAGGCAATAATTTCCCTTGTGGGATTAATACAGTATAGCAAAAAAAAAAAAAAAATAAAAATTTAAAAATTTAAAAAATATAATAAAAAATAAATTGATATGACTATCAGAGGCTTCTTTGTGTTCATAGAACTGACCTTTGGCTTGAAAAATATTTATTTTTGGAAGTGATGATTCTTTCTAGAATATTTAGATTGTTAAAACCCACAGTCATGTACATTCTTCTCCGGTGTTTGCAAGTTTTTTTTTGGTTTTTTTTTCTCTCTCAGTCAGACTGTTTGTTTTTTTGTTGCATAATGTCAAGAGGTTACATATGGTTCCCCTTTGCTGTGTAACCTGCATGCCATTTACACATATCTACTTAACTCCTCTCAACCAGTGTATAAAACCAGTGTATAAAAAAATCTACTGTCTGAAATACTGTCCAGCTCCCTGCTGCAAGGTGGAAAACGTAGTTACTCTGTCGTACACATTACTTTGACACTAAACTTCTGTGCATTGGGTGATTTCATTAGTGCCCTGAATATTGCTTTTAGGCGTCATCTGTGTGTGCAGTGTAAGATTTTAGACAATTATATACACATTCTTTTTCTCAACAATGTTTTTGGATTTTATTAATCAGATCATTTATTGAATCCTGTATCTCCTCTTTTTTTTATCTCTTCCTTGATCATGCTTATTTTCTTTCTCTCTCTTTCCCTCCCTCCGATCCTGGATTGGTGTCAACCCACAGGGAAGCCCAGTTAAGGCTGTCAAATTCATTTAGTGTGAAGATCTGAAAAATA
Organism: Neosilurus mollespiculum; assembly: GCA_030014195.1. NCBI lineage: Eukaryota > Metazoa > Chordata > Actinopteri > Siluriformes > Plotosidae > Neosilurus > Neosilurus mollespiculum. The sequence goes on from JAQMYF010000021.1 coordinate 30,206,832, forward strand.
AACCTCTTCTAACAATATCCATAAAGGAAGCCTCGAGAAGTCATTATGTTTGGGGCTTTAAATCAGTGTACACATATTTTTCTGATGGTCTTGCTTTTTCTTTACCAAGTAGTGCTTCCCAGAGTTTTAATTGCCATATTAGCTAAAACAGTCCTATTTTCCGACTCTTTGATGCTTGTATCATACAAACATAAAATTGTACAATGATTCATATTAATAAGTGTATGCAGCTGTGCCAAATCCTGTGCATGTCCAGTATACTGCTGTACCAGGAGACAGGACTGAGGATCCCATGAGCAGGGATGCTGACTGCTGATGTTTGGGGTCAGTGAAGTCAGCATTGCTGTTGTTTGAGCTTAATCAGGCTTGATCCAACCAGGAAGTACCTCTTCCCATCGCTATAGGCCTGACACTACTTCTCATTGCAGCAGAGCTGCACAAATGGAGATGAGAAGAACCAGTGAGGATCCTTAGTGGTGCAGTAGGCTAAACATTTGATCGATTGTTTAGAGCTAATGGCTAATTGTATTTCAGGTGAATCAGTGAAATTTTGTTGCAGTCAGTAGACCTATTTGGAATATATGTATGAAACTTTAGTTGAATCTCGTGGCAACTCTATTCTCATAGAGTTCTAAGCAGATTTTTTTGCAGGCTAGGTTGGTTAAGGTACCTTAACTCTCTGCAGCACCTGGTATTCCCAAGTCAGTTTCTCAACCAAGCACTAACCAGGATCGACCCTGCGTAGCTTACAAGAGGGCTCAGGCTTTCACATGGTGACTGGAGAGCCTAGGTGGAATAGTGCTAGAAAATAGAACAAACTTTAAACAAAGTAACTAATAATAAATGTTTGTACAGTGGTATGTAGGCAAATACTGAGCTCACTATTGAACTTGTGTACTGAAGTAGTTTGAGTCTTCATTCCCTTTGCACATCTTAGATTTTTCACCTGTCAGCTGCCGTGTTACTTACCTCAGTGTTCCTCTGTTCTAAAGTTCTATTGAGATCCTGTCGTGTGTGTGTGTGTGTGTGTGTGTGTGTGTGTGATTTTTAGTGATAACCTCAGATTGGACCAGACTGCCAGACTCGACAGTGTGACCTACTTTACACACTCAGACACTTCTATAAATGTCACTGATGATTGAGCTCTGTAGCATGAAAGCCAGTGGGAAGAAAGAATAGGATTTTTCATGGGTATTTTATGGAGCATATGCTCAGATCGTTTCCCACTATTTGTCTGTCTCTCTGTCTGTCTGTCTATCTATCTATCATTTTTTACAGAAAGCTGTTGGACAGGCACTGTGTAAATCTGTCAGCTCTTTGCTCTTCTATCTGATAGATGGTCATATTTTACATGAATTATGGAGAAACAGAGAAAAATATATAAAGCCAAGATATATTTCTTTCTATGTACACCCAGGTGTTTTGTGAGCCCCGGACAGAGCACAACATTTCTATTCTAGCTGAGCACACACTCCTGTGTTCCTGTTTTTGCTGCTGATTTTGTGTTTCTGTGCTAAAAAACATCCTGACAAACACCCATCATCGTCAGGCTCCAGATCTGCTTGCGCACTGAAAATAAAATGCTTTTCTTCATTTCACAGTTTATCTCACAGGTTATTGTAATGGTTTGGAGCCACCTTCTCCAGTGTGCTCTGGTGTTTAGTTTCTTTTTACTTAACGCTCCACAGATAAGAATCCACTTGCAGGGAAACATGCGTCTTACTCTTTGGCAGCTGGACAAATTTTACCTCAAGTTTTTCCTCTGTTATTGTAGAATGGATTACATGCAAACCCACCAACCCTTTCTTATAACAAAGAGACCGTTTCTCCTATACAGTGATCAAGAAGTAATAACAGACTCTAGAGCCATATACCGCTTCCTTGACTGGAAGTGTGATGATCACTCTTATTTGCTTCAGTTGTGCATATCTGGAGAATGAGTGTGTATGTGAGTGAGAGTGAGAGACGGGGAGACAGGGAGAGGAAGACACAGTGTGCACATGTGTACACTGGAATTTTCAGAATGCAAGATTTATTCTTTATTCAAGAATTTGTTCTTTTTGTTCTTTGGCATCAAAGTGCATGCCCTTCATTTCTCCACAAGTACCTCTATCACTTTTTCGTGTTGTTCTGAGAAGTACAGCAATAAAAACAAGTTTAAAAAAAAAAAAAAAGGACAATGTACATCTAAAGTTCAGCATAAATTCAACTGTTATCATCCTCTGTGGCCCTGCAATGGACTGGCGAGCTGCTCAGGGTGTAACCTGCCTTTCCTGTGGAGTTAGCTGGGATTGGTTCCAGCTTCCTCACTCACTCATTCATTTGCCAAACTGCTTAATCCTACTGGGGGTCAGTAACCTATCTCAGCCAACACTGGGAGAAGGCTGGGTGCACCCTTAACAGCTCACTGGACCATCGCAGAGCCAACATACACAGCCATGGTTTCAGCTTCCTTGTGACCCTGTGAATACCGTCCTCTCTTCATATCAGGGAGTCTGTGATGTTTTTCAGAACTCAGGGTGAAAAATTGTTGGTTATATTCATATGTCCTAATCAAACATTAAGTTTCATAATATGTTCATTCTCACGTAAAAAGTGTGCATAGTGAATGATATAAATGGTGGGGATGGCTATGTTGGGTGAAGAAGAGCAAAAACAAGAAGCAACTATCTTTTAATTTAAATAAATGTTTTAAGAAAATGAATTAAAAGTAAGTGAGGGAGTTTGCCAACCCCTTTTCTACAACTGGGATGATTGTTATTCCAGTAACATCACAATAAAACTCTTTCAGCAGCCTTGGAATGTTGTGTGTAGATTGGCAAGGCTCCATTCCATGCAAATTAAAGACAGATTCAGTTTAGAATGGCAAGACTTTTAATCTTCCGTTGTGGGGCATTCTGGGGTAAAACAGGCGTACTGCTGTGGTGACTTCTTGCTCTGAACTGGTGTACACAAGGTCACGACAGTATGGAGACTTAATTGCTGCTGCACAAGCTTCCTGTCAGAGAAGGAGCCTGCAATCACATTAATTACGCTTTAGTAAGGTACAATTAAATTAATAACATCTTTAGAGACTGGGCCTCGATTACAAAGACTGAATGAAAGACTGAAGACACACTGCCTTTCTGTCCAGATCATGTGTATTCTTGGCTTTGTCTGTTTTATTTCTTCAGTGTAGAGCTGTGGTCAGTCACCCTTCTGTTCTGGTTTATTGTTCATGGATTTTTTACTGACTGTATTATTATTATTATTATTATTATTACTGAAGTGGAACAATCATATAGGCTTTTTCGTTTTTACTTGTGAGGATGCTGAATTTATTTGTGTTACGATAAAGCACTTGAACAATGATTTGTCCGTTTTAAAAGACATCTCAGGAAAACACTGGTTTCAGGGTTTTTAATAAAGAGAATTTAAAGACACTGTTCATAGCATTTACAGCACTGTGCTGCTTGGGAGGTCAATTTTAATATCATATGAAAAACCTTGATGCCTTGTGGGCATACCTTATGCTTTGCTGAAAAAGGCAAGAGCTCAGTATCTTAGTTTTTGCTTGGGGCTGGGAAATATTTTGTGCAAGAAAAATGAAAGCAGAAATTTTTAATTCATTTATTCATTTATTCATGTGCCGTACCGCTTAATGCAATTAAGGTCACACTGAACAGCTCGTCAATCCATTGCAGGGCCAACAAACACATAACCATTCACACTCATACCTAGGGACAATTTCAACCAGGTAATTGACCTAATGTGTATTTGAATTGTGGGAGGATAGCGGAGTTCCCAAAGGAAACCTACGCAAGCATGGGAAGAACATGCAAACTCCACACAAAAATGCCCTTGCTGAGCCTGGAACTCAAACCTAGGACCTTCTTGCTGTGAGGTGGATGTGCTCACCACTACGCCACCATGACGCCCAGCAGAAATTATTCACTCACTCACTCATTTTCCAAACCACTTATTACTGGTAGGTTTGTGGGATCTCATTCAACACTGGGTGAAGGCGGGGTAGACCCTGAACAGCTTGCCAGACCATCGCAGGGTCAAAACACACACACACATACACACACACACACATACACACACACACATGCACACACACACACACACACACACACACACATACACACACACGTATGAGTTTCACAAATTTCCATTCAAGGGCTGAGGCAAGGGGAAAATGACTCGCCCACCTCTAAATAAAGTATGTTAACATTATTTTTTTAAATAATAATTTAAAAACACCTGAATCGTTAACTTTACAGCAACATTGACCATGCAAGATTCAAGATCATTTAAACCAGTAGATCACTTTCACTTTCAACCCATAAAATAACATTTTTTATAACAGTGCTATTTTTGTCAATAACCTTTTTAATATCTTTTTTTTTTTTTTTTTACTTTTTTTTAAAATTTAACATCAGTACTGGTGTTTTTAATCACAGTACAGTCACATCATTTAATTTATAGCTTAGAAAACACATTTCAGTGTGTAGCTCTTTAAACGATTTGTCTGCATAAAGCACAGGTTAAGCGGAGCCTGAAATAGGACCAAGAGTATTATTGAGGCATTTGTGAGAGGTGTGTTGGGAATAGGCGCACGTCTTGGTTGTGGCTCTGGAACCAAACAGTGCCACTGGGTCAAGGCAAAGAATTAGTCTTTGCTCATGGGACTAAATATTGCTGCTGGATGACATAATTTTTAATGCCTCTGTGGTTAAAGTGTTACTAAAAGAGAGATATTCAGGCTCTTTTACACACACACACACACACACACACACACACACACACACACACACACACACACACACACACACACACACA
>JAQMYF010000021.1:30217726-30231243 GCA_030014195.1 Neosilurus mollespiculum
GTGTGTGTGTGTGTGTGTGTGTGTGTGTGTGTGTGTGTGTGTGTGTGTGTGTGTGTCTGTGTATGTGTGTGTGTGTGCGCATACACCCATGTTTAAATGACAGTTTAAATTAATCAAGTACAATAAATCATGTGTGTTTGATCACACTGTGAGGACCTTAATCTGTTTACAGTCACAGGCATTTTTCATCCTTATGGGGACAAAATTAAATTCCCCCAAATGTAGCTCATTAAATCTGAAGGTGAAGACATGTTTAAGGTTGGGGGAAGTGTTAGGGTTAGGCAAGTGGTGGCTATGTGTGTGCTTGCTTTCAAAACTTATCCTGACCATTTATAATATATAGTGGTAATAAATAAAGGTGGTATGCTTCCAAAGATGTTCCACTATTTACTATTTGATTATTTCATGAAAATATTTACACTTTATTCAGCCTATGTATCTGATTTGGATGCCTGTACATAACAGTGATATCTGGACCTATTGTTGGTCAAGGCAGTGATTCTTCAGAAGTACACACTCTCACGATCTTGTGAGTAGCGTGGGAAAAGGTTATCTGGTTAATAGTCTATGATCAAACATCATTATGAGTCACACTGTTACCATGTCTGTGCCGTAGGTCTGTACAGTGCGTTGTACCTATTAGCGAAGCAGCAGGGCAGTCTGTGATGCCAAAGTCCTTATCATTCACATCAGGGATGCACAGCAGTCCAGTGACCTTTAGAAAAATCATAGGCATGTTGGAAAAAATGCAGCATCTTATCTGTATGAAGTATCATAAGATACAGAGAGAGTGAGTAAACCAATCATATTTCTGCAGTAAATGTTTAAAAAAAAAAAAAAACATTTTGTGTTGGCTTATATACTTATTTGACATCATGCTCTCCAGCCTCTGCTTCCCAGAATCTAGGTGTGTGTGTGTGTGTGTGTGTGTGTGTGTGTGAGTGTGTCTGCTAGGTTTTTGTAAAGTACCATTTTACAATTTCCCTGCACTTGGTGGGGCAGATATTACAAATCCTGCTGAGAAGACCATTATTATATTATGTTTAACGAGCCAGATGAAGAAGGTCTCTTGGTGAATTGTTTTAACAATTAAATGTCATCTAGGTTTTGCTGAAGAAACAGTTTTTATGATTTATTTATCCATGATCTGGTACGTGCACAAATCATACCCACATAAAAAAGTCTATTTTAAATGAGGTTGTTCACAGAAGCTGTTACAGCAGCTCTGCCGTGGCACTTAATTTTCCAGGGTCAAGGTGGTTGTCTTGGTGAACTTCCAAGTTAAATGTGGATACTTGCTGGAGCAGGTTAGGAGAGAGCAAGGTGTGAATGTAGTGGTTTTCCTGAAATCCTAGTTATCTATTTTCCAATGTAAAACTTATGCTGAGACACTTGTTTTAAACTAGGGATGTCATTTACCATAAAGTACATCCAAGTTTTGAGTTCTGAAAGCATGTTGATATTTCTCAGTATGGCCAAAGACATGGCAGTTCAGTTTACTATGAGTTTATAATGATCATCGTAATTACACAGCAATTTTAGCCACACAGACACTTTACTTTTGTAATTTACCTATCCTTCTAAGGGAATGGTTCTCATTCCTGACAATTATGTCAATTATGTCTTGTCATTATAGCTTGCATTGTCTGTGTAAGAGACTTAACGGCTATATTCTAGCCAGCTAAGATGTTAGCTTTCATCTTTTGCATTAGTTTAGCTTTACGTCACCAAAAGTCTATATAACAGCATTCTCACAACTTACTAAATAAAAAAAAGTACATTTCGGTTTGCCTAGAAATGTAATATCTTTTAATTACATATTCAGTCAAGCACATATAGACTTATAATAATAATAATAATATTAATAATAATAATAATAATAATATAGCAATCATGATAGTAATAATTTTTCTTCTGCAAAGGTCTGGTGAGCTGTTCAGGGTATCAGCTGAGATAAGCATCTAGACTATTATTAAAATAATTGCTCGAGTAATAAAGTTGTTATAAAGCGTGCCCTAATGAAAGAGCTTTGACTTGGTTATGGGTCTTTCTCCGCGCAGTGCAGCTTGTGTTGCCTAGTATGGACACCAAGTCATCAGTCATGACTTGTGCTGGACCAGGTGCTCTGTTAACCCTCATGGGAAAACAGTCACTAAAAATACATCAACCCTAAGCTGCTTATAGCATCCAGGAGTGAGCTCAAGGTAGAAGCTCAGAGCCGCTTTGCCAATAAATGCAGCATCCCTTCACATCTGAGGAGAAGCACTGCATGCACCACAATGACTCTGCCCTCCTCAGACTCAGTAGTTGTGGTGTAGTGATTTGAGTGTCGTGTGGTGTTTCCGCTATCCACTAGACTTTAATCTGCATAATTTGGTTAAAGATCTCAGCATGCCCAACTTGAGCTTTCTTGGAAAGCTGTGTGGCTCCAGGCACGGTAATGACATCATTATTAAGGACCAGGTCAAGCACAAGAACTCTGTGCGCCGAATGTCTATCATTGAGGATGGGAACGTGGCCAAAGTGCTTTACCTCATTCCCAAACAGTCAATGATGGAGCAACTGCCCTTCCTTGAGCCTAGTGAGTATGTGATCCTGGAGAAGATGGCATCTCCTGACATAGGAGCCGGTAAGAGACCTTTCATATGGAAATACATATAAAGAATGTACAGCTGTAATGCTTCATATTTAGTTTTTATCTCACGGTGGTGTAGTGTTTAGCACATCCACCTCACAGCTAGAAAGTCCTAGGCTCAATTTTTGTGAGGGGTTTGCATGTTTCCCATGTGTTTGCATGGGTTTCCTCCAGGTACTCCGGTTTCCTTCCATAGTCCAAAGAAAGGGTGTCAACTGCTGTTTTAATAATCACTGTAAGGTGCTCGGAGTCTTGCTTATTATTTATTTTTGTATTGTTATGGAAAAGTTAAAGCTTGTGATGATGTCCAGATAGGCATAACTGAGGACCTTTTGATATGTCTCGTTTTAGAGATTAAAAAACCCAACATCATAAAAAAAATCTTTATCCTTATCTAATCACAAACAAAAGTTCTGTATTCTGTTTTAGTTGCTTCATGCATGTCTCATCCTTTTTGGGTGGACTGTTTACAGATGTGAAGCCTGACCATTGTTGGAAACATTCACACACTCAAACATTTATTTAAATCTAGAGGCATTTTTCAGTGTTCTCTCTGCTGGTGTGAATGCGCACAGACCACATGGAGAAACTTTGAAGCACTGACAGTAACCTGAGCTGAAGACCTGTACCTGTGAGCCTAAACAATATATATAAATATCTTTGCGTTTTTATTCTGCATTTTCCAGCTGTTTGCTGTCTCTCCGAATAAAAGATTTTGAAAAAGAATTAGAAGCCGTAGCCCAGTGGAGTTTTCTAGTGTATAACTTCACGTGACAGAGGATTCCAGCGTCGCAGTGCTTATTTCACATGAATGCACAGGACTGTGTAGTTACTGTTGGACGCAAGCACTTCACTGAAGCAGGCTCATAGAATACAACCAGCACATTACTGTGCTCATATCTCCATTCAACCGATCAGTTTACCAGCAGAGTGGACTCACTGTGCACCTCATGCATGACCAAATCAACAGTTTACCGTTTAGTCTATAATGACCCGATAGACACTGCTTGGCAGGAAAAAAAAAATATTTTACTCGAATATACTGTTGACCATTTTTAGCCTTGATTACAGTGTGTAATCACCACATCTATCTATCTATCTATCTATCTATCTATCTATCTATCTATCTATCTATCTATCTATCTATCTATTTATTTATATAGGCAGTGAAAAAAAAGGGGTTTTTTTTAGATTCGATTTTTAGGAAATAAACCACCTCTATGTGAATCAAGCTTTAGAACTGAGTTCATGCTTTGTGACACTGAAATCAGCTGGCTAAAAGTGGGAAATCCTAATTTCCTAACACACACACACACACACACACACACACACACACACACACACACACACACACACACACACACACACACACATCTGCTATTTGAAATCCACGCACCTCATCTGCTCTGACACCTTCAAAATATGCCTGGTTTGAAGTGGAATCTCTGACTTTACACTGCTGCAGTAGAGATGCACCTCTTTTTCATCGACTAGATGTGGGGGCTGATGTACACGTACTAGATGTACACGTTCTGGACACCGGCAAAGCTTGCATTTTTTTAAAGCCTGCATTCTTACTAAGTTTAGAGCAGAAAAATGAGTAATCAGAGGCAGGAGTTTCCTAATGTACAAAGTATTTCCACAAAAGGGAAGTTATAGATTTGCCTGTTTGTTATTTAATGTGTAGCTGAATGGAGCTTTATTAGAATTTACATTATTGGTGTAATTTCTAATCACTCATTCATTCATCACTCATTTGTCGAGTCACTAAATCCTCCTAGGGTTGCAGGGTGTCTGGTACATATCTCTGTCAAAACTGGGTGAACAAGTACACCCTGAACAGCTCTCCAGACCATCACAGGACCATCACACACAAAATTATTAACACTAACACCTAGGGACAATTTGGAACAGCCAAGTAGCCTAATGTGCATTTTTTTGATTGTGGGAAGAAACCAGAGTCCTTGGAAGAAACCCACGCTAGCAAGGGGAGAACATGCAAACACCACACAGAAACACCTGAGCCCGGGAATTGAACCCAGGACTTTCTTGTTGTGAGGCGGACATGCTAACCACTATGTCACTGTGCCGTTCCAATTTCTAATCAGTTACTTAATATTTCTTATAAATATTTAAATCAGAAGGAAATTAAATAAACAACCAGGAATAACTAGGAACAATGAATCCCAATAAGCTACCATCCCTAACTTTCACAAACATATTAAAATCCATTATACCACAGCACTGACAGCAGTTCTGACAGTAATATAAATGATAGATATAATAATATGTTCATTATCAATATGAAACTGTTTCTATAGGAACAGCTTATTCACAAGAACTTATATGATAAATCCGGGGTGTCAAACTGATTTTCACATAGGCCCACATCACTAAATTTAAAGGTGATTGAGGGCCAAATAATCACTGAACATCTATTCTAAAAAGGCAACCATGAAATCTGCATGGCAAAATGATTCGTTTAAGCATTTGTCCTCTTTCCTTTTATTCACTTATCTGACAACACTTAGGGCTGACTCACATGTAAGCGATATAGCGGCAAAATAGTGCAACTTTTTTTCCGGTTGTTTTTCGAATTCGGCTGGCCGAAAAAATGTGCGGCCTCATCCAAAACCTTCAGTATAAATTATCACATGACCCTACACTGGCTGTGTGTCGTGTATTGTACTGAACCTGCCCTTAAAATGTAAATAAAACAAATCCAAGTGCTTTCTGTAATGACTTTTTGCGCTTTTTTCTCTGTATATTTTATATGTACCTCCATTTGATTGTCTCGAGTCCAGTGGGTCCGGCTGAATTAGTTGAGTATTCCAGCATGAGCTGCTCAGCTTTGGCTTATGGGACAGCTGCTATTTCAGCCTGTACTATTGGTTTGAAGCTAAAACAGAGACGTGCGTTTGATATAGTGGAGCACGGAGCTGCGTGGAAAAATCTGCGCCTTCCTCTACGATGCGTTCGTTCCATGTCAGATCAGAGCATAATTACCTGTTAGAGGTTTTGAATAATCAAACCTGGGGATTTATTATTTATTTTGGACGCACATAACAGACCAGATCAGCTTTCTGACTCGCACTGATAAGGGAAAATCCCGTACTATATCAAAGGAGAGATTATGTGGGAAATCCAAGTGGAACTAGCTATTCCAGGAAAAGTTAATAAAAAATATACAGCAATAGATTACTGCATAGCCTATATGTGTGTGAGATCGCAAGAGGCATGTTGCATGCAGGAAATATGCAGATTTTTTTGAAAACTAAAGTATAAATAGAGGCGCACAGGACTCCCGCTGGCTGCCTCTTTATAGAAGGGGTGGATTCGCGAGACCTGTGCATCATTTCACGGGTTTTTCTTTGTAAAAAAAGGGGCAGATTCGTGTGACGTGTCATAATTTTATGGGCTTTTCTTTGTCAAAATGGGCGGATTCGTGTGATGTACAACGATCAGTTGCTTCAGCCTTTCAAAAACAAGCAAAAATGACCGATCTGCTTCTGAAGCTGTTTGCTCGTATTCGACCATATTCACTCTGAATTTGCACCAAATTCGGAGAATGTCAAAAACTTTTTCCAAGACCGCAAATACGGACCATTTACCTAAATTCGACCGACTACCTCCAAAAATATATTCAGTTACCCTCTAACTAAAATTTGCTTGTTCAATCGGCCGTGATTGCTTACATGTGAGCTAGGCTTTAACAGCAGCAAGCATACAATCTTTCATGAGGTATGAATGCCAAGGTGTTGAAATAGGCTGTCGCCACCTAGTGGAGGGACAATGAATTAGGTTTCATGGTAATGGTCGATGCAAAGAATATATGATTATCATATTTTTTGAAACTTTTGTGGGACACATAAAATGAGTTGGTGGGCCAGATTTGGGCCACATGCCTTGAGTTTGACTTGTGTGATACATGCTTTACATAAATTTAGAGTTTTATATACATAAAGTTATGTATATAATACAAAACAGTTGTATACAAACTAGGAGGCAGGAAGTAACATGCCTCATAGATGTTCCATAACATTATAACAATAAATGGCTAAAAAAAGTGCAATGTGCCATTTGTAAATGAATTGATAGGTAATCAATAGTATATCTGTGAATTGAATTGAAAATGAATATTTTACCATTAACGGCCAGTCTAAAGGCAGCACAAATGTAACACGTGTATCATTAGCAGTGTAGCTCATATTTAATTGTTAGGAGATGTTAAAAAAGCAGTTAATTATGAATCCGCTCCAAGTTATGTTTAACTGACTGACTGTGGGCAGTTTCTGTGCATATTCTGCCCATGTCTGCATGGGTTTCCATTTTCCTCTGATTGTCCAGAAACGAGAAACGACTGAGATAAATGGCCTCGTATGTGTGTGTGTGTGTGTGTGTGTGTGTGTGTGCATGCATGCATATGATGCTTCACAATGGACTAGTGTCCCACCCAGGCATATTCCTACATCATACCCAGTGTACTTGGGATTAGTTCTGGATCCACTGCCACCCCGACCATAAAAACACAGTTAGTGAAAAGTGCATAAGTGATTTTAAATATTTCCTTCTACTTTTTTTTTCAGTCCTGAAATAGTCAATTCATACTGTCATCATGGCCATGATGCCAACCCAAGATTTTGTTGACATTTTGTTGTAATTTTATCATCTCAAGTACAACTCTCACTTGTCCTGCCAAAGTCTGGAATGGTTCCAATTAGGCACGGGCTCTGAGACCTGAAAGGATTAACAGAGCCAGAGATATGGAGAGTAGGAATCTTTCCCATTTTCACTGAGTGAGCTATGCTCTTCATAATTCCTCAGAGTTGTCTTATTCCCACAGCACACAATTCTTCCTTAGAGATGCGCAACACAGCAGTTGGGTATTAATAACATCTCTCAATCGACTTGCAAACTCAATTGTACACCCAGTAATCCTATAATCTACTGCCACGGTGCCACAATAGACCAGACCAGGCTCTGGTAGTCTCTTAAAAACTACTTAGTATATCACTATAACACAGATGGTACTGTGTATTTAAGTATGATTTTTTTCCCTGAGGGAATATGAGCATATCCACTGTTATCCATCAATTCCCTGTACAACTGTTTTGCGGACAAAACAAACAAACAATGAAATGTCAGGTTACATAGTGTAGTGTAAGTGCATAGTTTGTGTGTAGATGATGTATGTATTGCAAACTAGAACCTGCGCTGAACAATGAAGAAAAAAGGGCAGCTGAGAGAGCAGTTAGAAATACAAACACACACACACACACACACACACACACACACAGAGAGAGAGAGAGAGAGAGAGAGAGAGAGAGAGAGAGTGCGAGAGAGCGAGAGTAGCAGTGAATACAAAATAGTCACATGTGCTGAACACTGCCCTCCCCTCTCGGTCCTTTTGAAGAATGTAAGGTGGTGTCTCTAACTGGGAGGGATTATGACTATGGAATCTGCATTTGTCACACACAGCAGCTGCAACCTGGTTATTTCAGCATAGCGACAGCAGAGTCCTCAAACATACACACGCTCTCACGCTCACACACTGGCAGAGACGGCTCAAGAAACGGAGATCAAATAAGCAGTCACATAGTGCTGACTGGCTGCCTAGTTTGACAGGACTAGCTCTATCTCTCTCTCCTCTCTCTCTCTCTCTCTCTCTCTCTCTCTCTCTCTCTCTGTGTGTGTGTGTGTGTCTGTGTTACTGCTTTGAACTGAACTGAGAAATAGAGAGTGCAGGAAGACCCAACGAAGCTAGACCGCAGCAAGAGCAGCAAAAACGTCTCTCCTCTCTCAAGCCCCAGAAGGAGCCAATGGTCATGGTGAAGGAGAAAGGTAGTTGGCATGATGTTCACACTAGTTTTTTTTTAGGCCAGAGAATATGTGATTGTGCATAAGATACTTCCTGTTCAAGGAGAGTGGGTGTGTTTAGTGTGTGTGTGTGTGTGTGTGTGTGTGTGTGTGGATAGGATGCTGGAATTTGAGAGAGCGTCTGCATACACATGGCTTTGATGAGGATGCTGTTCTGTAGATATAGATTAGTGCTGTGGATGGGTTATTGGAATTTGTGACGATCAGTCAGGAGGTTGCCAGTAAAGCTAATTATAATATCAGTGTCTCAATATCAACTGGTCTCAAAATTCACAGCTCACAGGAAGGGTTTACCACCCACAGAATTAGGTGTACATGCTGTGTCTGTGCGTATACTAAAGTGTGTGCAGAAGGTTTTTTTTTAGCTATATGCGTGTGTCCGTCAAAGGAGACTAGTAAAAATCTCAGCAATCCCTGGTGTGTGAAATTGCACTCTTGAGTAGAACAGAAACAGCTGTTAAGTACGTAATACTCCTTAATACAAATGCCTCTGTATCACCTTATTCCATAGCACCTGATTTAAATAAAATAACCAGAAGCAGTACTCTACATGGAAGGCTGTTACGTTCAGTGAGAATGTTCTATAAGTGTATTTAAGAATTGAAAAGCCTTGAATTATTTATAAAGACCGAATGGTTGGGATGCGACTCAGTAAGAAACACACTGTTCATCATACACCGTCCTTACCAGAGGTAGATGATTGAAATAAATAAGAACTAGATTTAAATTGATGCCGGGGGGGTTTTTGAAGGAACATTTTGCTAAAGTGGATGATTCAGGAATACTACAAAAGTATGTCATGAGTCATGAGAAGCTCTGAAATGATTTGTGCAGAATGTGTGTTTTTGTGTATGTGTGTGTGTGTGTGTGTATGTGTGAAAGAGAGCGAGAGAGAGAGAGAGAGAGAGAGAGATAGAAAGAGAGAGAGAGAGAGAGACTCAATAATGTATTTAGCCCATCATTGTATCCATGGAAACCAGGCAACGAGTGGTCTGCTGGTGAGAGTATACTATATATGTGAATCATAGCTAATACACAAACAAACACCTGCAGACTAACAGACGGACGTTCTTTAGATCCACCCTACGAACATGTATATATTTCAACTTAACTCACATCTGTTTCTACAATTATGTATATAACATGGATTTGGCATCAACTTCTTTCAAATGTGTATGAGGCATACGCATGCACATTAGCATTCACAGCACATGGCATGTATTTCACTGATGTAGAATAAGTGTGATGTAGAATTCCGTAGTTTGATAAAATATATTTCATTCATGCTTCATCCTGATCAGCAAGATAAAAAAAATAATCTAGTAAAGCTCATGCTCATCCATCAGGTCCAGGTATTTGCAGAGCAGTGGAGCCTCAGACACTCTAGAAGCTTCCAGATGACACATACTCTTGTGATATCAGAGTGCACAATGAAGGACATTTGGACTGCTATCAAAGAAACACGGAACTGATAATGGAGTATGTGCTCCATCATGGATATAATTATGTCTTTCAGTAGTGCAGTACAACTGAACAACTTTAAGAAAGGTTCAAATCATAGCTGTCTGAAATTAATGCCTTGTTAATAGTTAACTAAGCACGAACCTCACCACTGTTGTTTCTGTTAGATCTGTGTCATTGTTTGAACAGTGAGATGATCCTTGTCCTGCATACTTTTGGTCACAGTGTTTGATCCTCACACAGAACAAACAGGCTAGATGCCCACCTCTTTAATTGAATTTGCTCTGGGGTCTGTCACTAGCCGTCATAACGTACAGTAAATAACCACTTTTATAAACTTGAGCTGGATGAAGCAAAACAAATTGGTCCAGAATACAGTAGTGTGCAGTGAAGATTGTACACCACCACTTTTGTCTAAAAGGGCTCCTAATAAAAAGAAGTAAAAAATTACGTCTCTATAGTTTTTTGGTGAAAATGTATTGAACAATGCTACTGTAGGCAATGAGAACCAAAAAAAAAAAAATAAAAAATAATAATAATCATTTCGACAAGTATATTGAGGTAAAAGTATGGCTAATAAACAAAAACACTGAAAATATTTTTTTATATTTTATATTTTTTTATATTTTTTTGACTTTTGCATAGCATGAATGAACTTCAAACCATATGGAATGGTTTAGTGAGTGAAGACATTAAAAAATATGTGAACACTATGCCTGATAGGTTAAATGCTGTAATTAAAGTAATGGGTGGCCACAATAAATATTGACTTTGTTTTCCTCAAAAAAGAGACTAAAAAGAGTTATTTTTAAAATTACTATATATTGTTGTTTGTTGACTAATTCTCATCAATATGATCCAAAATACATGAAATAAATACTTGAATAGTACTTGGTTTCTGATTTATCTTCATTTTGTTAAGTGTATAATCATCACTGCACACTACTGTATTTTTTAAATTCTTCACTCACTAAATAATTCCATGTGGTTTGAAGTTCATTCATGCTATTCAAAAGTCCAAAAATAAAATTTGTGACACCTTTCAATTTTTCTCAAAAATTCTTATTTTCAGTGTTTTTGTTTATTAGCCATACTATTACCTCAATATACTTGTCAGTTTGGTTCTCATTGCCTACAATAGCATTGTTCAATACATTTTCACCAAAAAACTATAGAGAAGTAATTTTTTACTTCTTTTTATTAGGAGCCCTTTGGACAAAAGCGGTGGTGTATAATCCTCACTGCACACTGTTTTTTTTGAGAATCTTACATCAACATTTTATGTGTAGTTATAACTGACATGAAATGAAGTTTTCATCAGTGTAACAAGTTCATGTGTTTCTGAAGTTATTTTTCAGGCTATAGATGCTCAGAACTTGAATACCATCTTTCCGTTTTCCAAAATTTGCTTAAAATACTTTGGCATCTGTATTTGTGACTGCTCTTTGTCCAGGTGTGAAAGGTCTAATTCTGTTCAACTGAATGATTTCTCTACGAAAAGTTTAACATCTTTCTCACATTTCTCCTTCTGTAGTGGATAACAGCTGCATCTCCATTTTATGCGTTTCTGCTTGATTATATATATATTATCTTGTATTTTCGGGGTTATTTATTGAGTCTGTTTAATGAGATCTACTTTGAAGGCACTTCAGATAATTTCTACTAGTCTTTCTCAAGCTTATGAACTGATAAGATACTAAGAGTACACATTCCGGTGTCAGACTTTTTGTCTCCTTGTTGTTGTTGTTGTTGTTGTTGTTGTTGTTGTTTGTGGTGTTGTTGTGGATAGTTGGCACTAAAAGTCCTTCTCCTCCATTAAAAGTGGTCAGAATTACATGAAACTTGGTAGTTCTTGTTAACAATAGCTGGAATTCCATATTTAAATTGGAAACAGAATTATGACATCATAACTAAAAAAATTAAAGTTAAATTTCTCCATGATGCAGGGACAGAATGGACCAAAATTTGTCAACATTATACTACATGACACTGCCAACAGTTCTACAGAGTCAGGTTTTTTTTTACCTGATGTTGAATCTTGATATCACAGTCCTACTCCTTCGTTATTACTGACTGGAATTGCACAAGACTTTACAGTCTTATACTACACAACCTGATAAACAATTCTGTGGAGCCGGATTTTTGATTGTCAAACCAGAAACTGACTTATTGGGATTATCAGCCGGATCTGAATGGGTCACAGATATAACCGCGGTGTGTAGCTCAATTGAGCTCATTTCTCATATCATTGAAATCATAAGATTTGGCTTATCTCCTATATAAAGTTAAGAGAGTGCTTCATTACTTCTTTCAGCCCCAACTACAGGGGCCTTTTTTGCCTTACAACCTGGAATTAACTGATCCACAAGGCCGGTAACGTTGTGGGGATGGAGCTGGACTCTCTGACGGTAGTGTTGGAAAGGTGAATGTTGTCCCAAATAAAGACAATATTGAACAAAACCTATATATATACATATATATATATATATATATATCTGTGTGTGTGTGTGTGTGTGTGTGTGTGTGTGTGTGTGTGTGTATGTAGACTTTCAGTATGTATACTGTGGATTTACCCAACATAGCAACAACCTTGAAGATGCAAAATATTTGCTTTTGTCAAGCAAACAGAAAAGGAAATGCATAACTATTCACCCCCAAAGTCAGTATATTAAAGAGCCACCTTTTGCAGCAATTACAACTGAAAATCCCTGGGGTATGTCTCTATGAGTTTGGGACATTCACCGACTGTGATTTTTTTTTTCCATAGCAGATCTGCTCCAGCTCCTTCACAAATTCCTTTTCTCCATAAATTTCCATGTATTTATGGAATAAAATGGTATTTCATGATACCACCCCTTCCATGTTTTACTGTGTGGATGGTGTTTTTGAGGTGATGAGAGGTGTTGGGTTTGCACCAGACATAGCATTTTCCTTGATGGCCATAAAGTTTAATTTTAGTCTTATCCAATCAGAGGACCTTCTATATAATTGGAGAGTCTCCCTCAAGCCTTTTGCAAACTTCAAAGTGCTTTCTAATTTTTGTAAATTTCTTCTGTAAAACCCAACTCTGTGGAGTGTATTCGGCTTAAAGTGGTTCAATGGACAGATATACCAGTCTCTGCTAAGCATCTTTCCATCTCCTTTAGGGTTACTTTTGGTCTCCTTGTTGCCTCTCTGATTAATGCCCTCCTTGCCCACTCTGTGAGTTTTGCTGGATGGTGCTCTCTGGGCAGCTTTGTTGAGGTACCATATACTTTCCATTTTGTAATGATGGATTTAATGGTGCTCCGTGGGCTTTTCAAGGTTTATGATGTTTTTATATAACGGATCCCTGATTATTACTTTTCCACAACTTTCTCCCTAACCTGTCTGGAGAACTCCTTGGTCTTCATGGTGTTGCTTGCTTGGTGTTACCTCTTGATTAGTGGTGATGAAGACCCAGGTATATATATATATATATATATATATATATATATATATATATATATATATATATATGTGTGTTTGTGTGTGTGTGTGTGTGTGTGTGTGTGTGTGTGTGTGT
>JAQMYF010000021.1:30254859-30267271 GCA_030014195.1 Neosilurus mollespiculum
TATACACTATAATATATATATAATAAGTGCACTGCCCTTTCTGCCATTGCTCTTGACTTACTTCATACTTGCTGTGGGTCATATTACAAACTAACATTGTTTTCCTTAATGTCGCTCCTTTTTTTAATGTTGTTGTTGTACTATTTTAAAACTGTAGTATCACATTTTCAGTACGTTTTCTGAACAACCCTATCTTGTATGCCTTGCCACATGCATGATAGTGTTTCTCGAGCAGGTGAAGTTGAAGTAATGACTGAATTCTTTTATAGTCACGTGTTGCCACCTTGATTTTCACATTAACCAATATGGAATTTCTTATTACTTCATTTTGACCACATAACACACTTAGAGAAGGGAGTGATGAACAATCACATTATTTGGCGTCACTCAAATAAGGATGGGTTTCTTTTTTGAGTCTAGTTCCTCCTAAAGTTTCTTTATTATATCATCCCAGGGTTTATTTCCTTTTCTTCCATTGCCTCAGGATTTCTCATTAGGGATGGATAGGATATATATTTAGAGAAATGCAGATTCATATGTTGAAAATAACTGAATATAACTGAAGCTGTTTGTGAATTTATCTGAACTGAATGCCATAGGACAGGTTGCTTCTTGCCTCTCTGAGTCCAGCATCATGTCTCCCATGAGTGTGTGAATCTGTGTGTGTGTGTGTGTGTGTGTGTGTGCGTGTATGTGTGTGTGTGTGCATGTTACCCTGCAATAGACTGGTGTTCCTAGTTCATACCCGGTGTTCCCTGGATATGCTACAGATTTGCCACAACCCTGCAGGATAAAGAGGCTAATCAAAATACATTACTAAAAAAAATCCTAACGAGCGGAGTAAAATTAAAACAATCCCACTTACCGACCAAGTCAATGCTATTTGCAATTTTTTAAAACCATTTTCTTAGGGAAAATGTTTCAACCCACAGGGGACATTATTCAGCGTGTCAGATATGGTGCCATGACATTTTGCATCCCACACACATCTGCAGATGAGTTTTCAGCATGGAGACTCAGTCTGTTTATAAACATCTCCTCTCTCAGTAGATCGTTACTCAGTGAATCTCTAAAGACTGGTTAAGGGTTGCAGATGGAACAATGTGATTGTGAATGTGAATATCAAACAGCATCAAATAAATATCTAGATGATGCCCAATGTGGCCATGGCTTACCAAAGAGCTGTCATTCAAATCAGACTAGGCAGAAAGACAGCTCAACACACGTAAAACACACACACAAACACACACACAAAACACAAACACACACGCGCACACGCGCACACGTGCACACACGCACACACGCACACACACACACACACACACACACACACACACACACACACACACACACACACACACACACAATCTAAGCTAGTGACAAATGCTTAAAACCCCAGTAGTGGACTCAATACATTGAAGAATCATAACTCTTCATGGTGGACGTCAACCAAGCATTATAATGTCTTAAAGAAAAGAGATCTTGGCTGTTCTTCATCAGATCACTTCAGTTGATCTCCACTATTAAACGGTGTATTATACAGTGTATAGATTTTACAGTTTCAATGATTTCAAAGATTTAAATGTATTCTTTTTACTGAGTGAGTTTTGCATTTGATGAACAGTAACACTAAAAACTATGTGTGTGTGTGTGTGTGTGTGTGTGTGCGTGTGTGTTTCCAGTGTGTGGTTGTGACCTGGCCCAAGGTGGGTTCTTTATGAAGAATGGTGAGTATCTGTGCACACTGGACTACCAAAGGCTGCATGGAACACGCTGCCATGGCTGTGGGAACTTTGTTGAAGGAGAGGTGGTGACTGCTCTCGGGAAGACCTACCACCCCACCTGCTTTGTCTGCACTATTTGCAAGTAAGTTAATAAACATAGAGACATCACCTGCATATGCATAAATAAAATATAAAATAGTTTTAAGAATTGACGTCATGGTCATACTGGCAGCCATAATGTAAGTTATGTAAACTATTGCATAAATAAAGGTTAATAGTTATTTTTCCCCCAGTTGGAAGGTGGTTGAAATAAATTTCTCTTTGTTCATTAGTTTTTAAACATTCAGTTCATTATTTTTTAAATAAATAATCCGTGTTGCCAGGTTGTTAATCAAACTTGTTTAACACGTCAAAAGTCTCCTATTCTTGACTGAATATATGTAGCCCTTTGGATCAGCCATTAGTGAGGATTAGCTTCAAAAATTGAGCTTCTAAAACTGAACTACAGTGTCCCCCCCCCAGACATTTATCATTTCTTCTACAGTGTAGAGTACTGTAAGGAAAATACTTGCTGGGTTCACATATGGACCATGGTGAACCAGTTGATGTCCCCTTTAATAGGCCATGTCAATACTTGTTACTTTAAAAACAGAAATGTGAGGCTCCCGAGTGGCACATCGACAAGGTGCACAACTATCAGCCTAGATTTTTTTTTAGTAAATTACTGAAGATCATGTTATGAACCACTGAATAATCACATGCATTTTCTTGTTGGTGCCATCTACCTGATATCAGCTATGTCAAAGATCTTGAGTCCAAATAATAGGACTAATGTCTTCTTTCTTATTAGTCTACTAGCACAAAATAACACATGATGTCATACTGTGAGATCATGGGAAAGTGATCATGCTGAGATAATAGTAAGTTGTACTAAATTCTACTGGATGCCTCTGTGTTTAACCTCATGACGTTCTGTTTATGTAGACAACCATTTCCTGCTGGAGACCGCGTCACCTTCAATGGAAAGGACTGTCTTTGCCAGAGCTGCATCCAGCCAATGTCTCCTCCTCCTAAAGACATCAGTGCTTCCAGCAGTGAGTCATAGCATGCTTTTGCACTTTGCCTGCGTGCATTCTACCCCAAACCAGTGTTCTTCCAGTAATCCTGCTATCTTCTGCTCTATCTCCTCCCTGAACGACATAACTCTTCACTGTTGAGCAAAGCAGAAGCTGCTCAGAACACACAGTCCGACTTTCAAAAATCTTTACATTTTTAACAAATGCAATTTAATCAGGTTTCAACCAAAATCAGATGTCATGTTAAATGAGCTGACTCAAATACCCTAATATTCAGCCCAGTGCTCTCAGGCAAATAAGAACTTGTTCTCCCTTTTCCCTTCGTTTCCTTCATCTCAGTTACTCTCAGAGGAAGTTTTGTAATTCAGTATGCATGGCCAACAGGGAGGGAAAGAAAAACTCACAACTGACCAATAGGATTTCTGAGTTCCTTCTGCAAACCATTTTTCTCAGTACATTAACATTCTTCAGCCAATTTTTTTGTTCTGTTGTCTCAGTTGTACTTTACGGATTCCTAAAGGTTTATAAGGCTTGTATAACAACATGTCTGACTCTAGTGATTAATTTATCACTGCATTATCATTCAAGCATCTTGCTGTTCATGGTCGCATTCATTCCTCTCTGTTAAACAGTTTCAGGACTTAAACACACTTTCATTCACTCACTTACTCATTTGCCAAGTCGATTTATCCTACTAGGGTCATGGAGAGGCTGTAGCGTATTTCAGCCGACACTGAGCGAAGGCAGGGTACACCCTGAATAGCTCACCAGACCATGGCAGGGCCAACACACACAACCATTCACACTAACATGCACATCGAATGGCAATTTGGAACAGCCAATTAGCTTAATGTGCATAACTTTGGACTGTAGGAGGAAACCGAAGTACCCGGAAGAAACTCACGCAAGCATGGAGAGAACATGAAACTCGAACCCAGGATCTTCTTGCTGTGAGGTGGACATACTAACCTCTACACCACTGTGCCTTAAACACAGTGAAATATAAACTCTTTCTCTCAGGTTATAATAAAGAAGTGTATGATATGATATGACTTTAGTACAAATTTTATCTTCCCTACTGTGACATACAGCGAGTCAGAATAGGTGGCGATTGGGGAAGTGGATTTTAAACAAAAACATGATAAAACATTAGATTAGTTAATAGTATTTTCTCCACCCTCTGTACATGTGCATTGTGAAATCATTTAAAAACAGAAGAGGATTTAGAGTCAGAAAAGTGTTACTACATCTTGTTGATGATTACGTGCGAAATATTTCAATCTTGTCAGTACGGTCAGTTTTAGTTTATAATTGATTTGTGGGAAATTTTGTTTTTAGTTTAAATTCAGAAAACATTGTTAATTACTTTGTAATAATTCAGCTTCTTTCTCCCGTCTCTCTTGCTGTCATGCACTCACTCACACACTTAGCTTGAATGAACCTTTGTATTATGCATGACTGATAATCTGTTTTTGGGGTTGGAGAATTGAATGGACCCTGATTAAATTTGTTGGCCCACATGACCACATGGAAGGCAGTGATTATACCGTCCATGGCTATTCATGGCTTGGCGGATTTTGCCAAATCCTGAGAGTCTTTCAGCTTGTAAAATGCATCTGAGTGTTCAGAGAGTCTAAAGCTTGTAATATACTAAGAGGATGAGACAACACAAGACTCCTTTTTAAATTGTGATATGTGTTCTCTATCGGGTTCCTTTCATCCCTTTATCATTCTCTTCATCTTCATTTAGGGTGTACTCCTGTATTGGCTCCAGTCTGACCCATTACCCTGAAACATAAACAGTATACTGTAGACAATGCACAGATAGATGGATGTTGTACAGTCTGCCACAGGAAACCAATTGCTCAAAGAAAAGAAATCACTGAAAACCCAATACTGCTATGACTTTCATGTCTATGATGAGTGTATGTAATTTCTGACTGTAACTCCACATACTGTATTTAGTGAATGTCCCAACGACTCCCCTTAAAATCTTATTAACTGAAATTAAATATTCAGATAAAGTATGGGAGAAATTGTCAAAATAACAGTTTTGTGTTGATCACACAATATGAAAATGTTGTTACTGCTGTAGTGCAACAAGGAATTAATTAATCACACAATATATCAATGTTAATACTGCAGTAGTGCTACAAGGAGGAAAAAATCCACCTAAACCATTTGGATCCCAGTCAGAATACTCAATTACACATGGGATATGTTTCAAGGCTAATTTTAGACCCAACATATTACAACATTATACAACATACATTATACAGTCTACATATGCACAATTAGCGTCCCATATCCATGTGGAGGAGGCTGTGCTGAGCCCCAGGCTGCTGGGTTTCTGTGATCTTTCACTTCCACCTAGTGGCAAAGTTAGATTTTTGTTTGAATGCCCACGTTCACAGAAATAATGACATTTAGATGTCTACTTGTACTGGTGTTTGTTTATTTGATTGTAATTAAAGGCGTTTGTGAGCAATTGTGTGTGTGTTCTGCAGATTGTGCAGGCTGTGGCAGAGACATTAAAAATGGACAGGCTCTGCTTGCGTTAGACAGACAGTGGCATCTCGGCTGCTTTAAGTGCAAGGCCTGTGGTAAAGTTCTGAGTGGCGAGTACATCAGCAAGTGAGTAAATTTCATTAGCATCTTTCTCTCATTGATGTTACTGTAGTATGTATTTCTACTTGCCTTTTTGGTCCTCTATGTTTTAACTCATATGTCATGGACCTCAACCTCTGTCCTTTCAGGAGCTACTGTACCAGGGTGCTATTTGTGTTATACCTTATACAATAAAACTACTTAAGTACTATGATACAACCACTAGACATTCTTGAACATAGCATTATTCTGCCTCTCAGTGTGCTACTTATGTTACCCTTAGCCTTATAACACTATGGTTTTAAAATAATTTGTTATGCCAGTGTTGGGGTTTTAAAGCTATGTATTTGGATAATTGGTTGTTTAAACGATTTAAGGGCATAGGTAATGCCAAGGTACAGGTTAATTATTTTCAAATGGGGTTGTATGTTAGTATTTGCATAAGAAATCAATTCAGTATTGAAGCAAGCAGACCAGTTGACTCTGAAAAGGAAGTCAATGAAATGAATACTCTTTGTACTGGAGTAAATGATTTGAGTTACTTTACTGTTGTTTTAGTCTCCACATAAAACAGAATCAAATTGTTTGAATTATTTATATCACTAAATGACTTCCTTAATTCAACTCGTTATCTTTTGTAAGAGTAAGCTTTTTTAAGCCTTTAGCAGTAGCTCAGATCATATCTTATTCAGCAGCTAATATGAATTGTTCAGAAAGCATGATGAAACAAATAGAAAGAATATATGGTGAGATGTATACTCACTCACTTATTTACTCATTTTCCAAACCTCATAATCCTAGTAGGGTCACAGGAAGGCTGGAGTCTATCTCAGCTAACACATGGGAGAAGGCAGGGTACACCCTGAACAGCCTATCACACCACTGCAGGACCAAAATACACACAACCATTCACTCACACCTAAGGGCAATATGGAACACCCAATTAGCCTAATGTGCATGTCTTATGACTGTGGGAGGAAACTGGAGCACCCGGAGGAAACCCACGAAAGCACGGGGAGAACATGCAAGCTCCACACAGAGACACCCTTGCCAAGGGAATTGAACCAGGTTCTTCTTGCTACGTGGCAGACATGCTAACCACCAGTAAATTATTCACTTATCCTGTTTTTCAGAGATGGTGCACCATACTGCGAGAGGGACTACCAGATCCATTTCGGTGTGCAGTGTGAAGCCTGTCGTCAGTATATAACTGGGAGGGTTCTGGAGGTGAGTAACTGACACCTATTACTATCCTCATATTTAACTCCATGCTGTTCAGTGGCCTTCATTATTTTTTCCAGATTATTCTTAGCTTTATAGCTATACTGTTTTTCGAGGTCAGAATGTCTTCAGTACTGGTCTCGCTGGATATGTGCAGCTGGATGATCTATCTGTTTAGAAACACTCAAACACAAATACTCACATGTTGTAATATTATGACCTTCATCCAGCACCCAGTTTGACATAGGCAGACTACCATGTTCGTAGAGTTCTGCACTCTCACAATCTCAGCACCAGCCCTTGGGGAAATGAGCAGTGAAACTGTTGGCCAGATGCCACAGTCCCACCCTAGCATTGTAGACAGAGCAGCCTCTGAGTCTGAGTCCATCTGATAGGCTGAGAGACCAGCAGGAGGAAGTAGGAAGGGGAGGGGGAAATGGATGAAGAGTTTGGAAGTTCTCAGGAAAAGTCTTAGAGACAGATTGAGGGACAGAGTGTGCAAAAAGAATAAGTGTACCAGGAGTTTATCTGCTAAATCGCAAGCCTGGGGGTCCACACAAGCCGCCTGCCAAAGGTAAGCATGTCAGATGTTTTCAGACTCAATCAGCATTTTTGGACTTTCCAACAGGTAAATTCTAGAGAGGTGTATGATACTGGAGTTTGTAGTGGGCATGATTTCATCTGTGTGTATTTTATTGATGTGTTATTGGTGGTGAAAATGTATGAAGTTGTTTGATTACTGATATTATGCAAAGGGGAGGATTGCGAACTCCTCTACACCCTTTGACTTTTTGACTACATATTAACAGGAAGCTGTCCTGTGGGCCAATTCATACACACATTGTTCTTTTTGTGTCTCATACCAAACCCACCCAGACAGAGCAGTTGTAGTGTGAATGCTATTCTTGAAATCTATGTATCCACATATGGTACTGAAAAAGTCAGTGGAATCTTATCAATGTGAGGCCACAGAGATTTTAAATTAGTAGACGCTTCTATATATATCCATGTAGGTTTGTGTAGAATTTCTTTGACAGAAACAGATGGCCTTGTTAAGAGCATCTAAGTCCCAAAACACAAGGGATGCAACCTTATTTTGACACAATTGAATTGTTTAGGATGATGGTGTCTAACCCTCTTTAGCACGTTGTCAGTAAAAAGGGAGCCTAAAATGTTTAACATTACAGAGTGCTGACACACACACACGCACGCATGCACACACAGTGCTCTAAAGGTAAGGCAAGTCTGTTGGGCTTTTACACCCGAGCCTAGAGGCTCATCAGGCTGTGTTTGTCCCCGGTTTCTGTAGCGTGAAGCAACTAGGAGTTCAACTCCTCCTGGATGGGACACAGGTTACCTTCCCAGTATTTCTACTGGTACCCATTTATACTGCTGCGTGGACAGAGGCACACTTGTGGTTAAGACCTTGCCCAGGGGTCTTAGCACGGTGGGGATCCAACAGGGATTCGAACCCATGATCTCTCGATCGTGAGCCCGGCACCCTAACCGCTATGCCACCGGCCCCACTTTGTTTGTTGATATTGTAGTTAGCGTAGTTGATGTGGCCACGAATCTCAACAGTTTCATGATGTCCTCTTTTGTGAGTTTTGTTCTTTTCCTGAGGGACTTGTCTTTACTGAGTCTATTTTCTACTATATTTAATGTTACTTGTACCGGGGTTTTGGTGAACAGTGATATGACATCGTGTGAAATTAATATTTCGTCTGGTTGTACGGTAATGTGTCTGAGATCCTCTGCCAGTTGTTTTGAGTTTTTGCAGTGTTGTTCTGTGAGTCCGAGTAACGGTTTGATTATTCCACTAGTGATTTGGAGAGGTTGTATGTTATGGATCCCCTGCTGTCTACTATGGGGCGGAGGGGTGTGCCCAACTTGTGAATTTTAGGTGTGCCATATATCCGAGGTATAATGGTAACTGTAGGTACTAGATAGTTGTATGAGTCTGGGTTATTTTGTTCTCATTCAACAGTGATTTTAATAGTGTTTTCAATGTCTTCTTCATCTGATCTGTTGCGTCCTTCCTAAGTATTTCATAAGTATTACTGTCCTTTAGCAAATCCTGCATCTTGTCTGTATACCTGTCCTTATCCATGACCACGGTGGTACGGCCTTTATCTGCTGGTAATATAATTATGTCGTCTTGTTTTGTGAGTGCATGTATGGCTTGTCTTTCTTCCTCTGTAATATTGCTGGGTGGTAGTTTGGCTGTCTTTAACATCCCTGGTACCTTGTTGCGCAATTGTACTTTCTTTCCCTGGTCCTGTATGGATTGACATCCTAACTCTGTGGCTAATATTAAATCTTCATATGGTATTTTTTCTGGTGTTATTGCATAATTCAAACCTTTCCCTAGTATGTTTGTTTCCGTGTGTGTGAAAGTGTGTTGTGATAAGTTACATACCCAACTGTCTGGTGTTCTGGTGTCGCTTTTTGTCTTATTTTTGGTTTTGGCGATAAGTTTTTGTAGTTTCTGCATGTGTCTGTCTTTCGTTTTGATAAATTCCTTTTCATGTTCATTTTTGAAGTGTTCCGTTATTAATTTTTCAACTTCGGTTGGTGGTTTAAAGGAAAAATGTCAGGGTCATTCATGCTGAAAATAACAAATACCACCGCTGGATCAGGGAGGCTATCGAAATTAGAAAACGGGCACCAAGGACTATGAACAGGGATGAAGGAGCTTTCACCCTGTCCCACACCTGGGATGTGGTCCTGGATAAGGCGATAGGCAGTAGGGGCGTAAGTGTGCCCTACTGTCAGAAGAAAAAAGAAAAGAAGAAAAAACAATTTAAGCAGCCTATAAGACACGTCACAAGAACACCATGTGACACTTCTGACGATGACTACAGGAGGTCAAAACATGTAAAGCAGGTAAACAAAACACTCCTGTCTTTCTAAAATAACCTTACAAAAAACAAAAAAAACACAAGCCAATTATGGGCCCCTGTGACCTCATGCACAAAAAGCCAGGTGGATACCTTCCTGACTGACATGAAAAAAAATTAAAAAGCCCAAAGTTGGTTGGTTGCTGTCATGTGATAGGGAAGAGATGTCTGATGGGTGGGAACAGGCCATGAAGAAAACTGTGTTATAAACATGACTGTCCTTCGTGTTTTGTGCAGCGGAGGTGAAGCGTGTTGGAGACACTCTCCTCGGAATGGCTACCCAGTGTGTGCAGGTGAAGAACGTGGTGAAGACATCACCACAGACACTCTCCAACCTCTGCCTTAAGATCAACGTAAAACTCGGTGGCATCAACAACATCCTGGTTCCTCATCAACGGTCTGTAATACCGTTTACCTTCGAACACACACCGTGGTGTACGGGACTTTGGATCTCAACTCATTCATCTTTGTTTCTTCTACTTTTTTCAGTCCGTCCATCTTCCAGCAGCCAGTCATATTTCTAGGTGCTGATGTCACTCATCCACCTGCAGGAGATGGGAAGAAACCATCTATCGCTGCGGTGAGAGAACTGCCTTCTGTTCGCTCCCTAATGACATGACATCACATCACTGTGTCATTTTAAACTATCCATAAGCTCACTATAAATAAATAAATGTGTATGTGTGTATAGGTGGTGGGGAGCATGGATGCCCACCCAAGCCGCTACTGTGCCACAGTGCGCGTGCAGCGGCCCAGGCAGGAGATCATCCAGGACCTGGCTTCCATGGTCCGAGAGCTGCTCATTCAGTTCTACAAATCCACACGTTACAAACCCACACGCCTCATCTTTTACAGAGATGGAGTGTCCGAGGGACAGTTCCGACAGGTCAGACCTCAGAGTGTGTGGAGCGTACACAACATGTCTGTAACTGGTGCCATTTAATGAAACGACAAAGCGAAACTAGAGTAGAATGGCTCCGGTTGGTAAAAATACCTAATGCTCCATTCTTCAGGTGTTGTACTATGAGCTGCTTGCAATTCGGGAAGCCTGTATAAGTCTGGAGAAAGAGTACCAACCAGGCATCACATATATCGTTGTGCAAAAACGCCACCACACACGCCTGTTCTGCGCTGACCATAACGAAAGGGTGAGGAAAAGAATACAGTTCAGTGTATTCATCTCCAGTTTTATTTTTTCTCCTCCTGTGGTTTTATTTAATCCTGTTCCTTACTGTCTCAGGTGGGACGGAGTGGAAACATTCCTGCCGGCACTACAGTGGACACAGACATCACCCATCCCTATGAGTTCGACTTTTACCTCTGCAGTCATGCTGGAATACAGGTACAGAACACCATCAGTCAACAGGCTTTGATGATGATGATGGTGGTGGTGGTGGTGGTGGTGGTGATGATGATGATGATGGTGGTGGTGATGGTGATAATGGTGGTGGTGGTGATGGTGATAATGATGGTGGTGGCGATGGTGATAATGGTGGTGGTGATGGTGATAATGGAGATGATGGTGATAATGGTGGTGGTGATTGTGATAATGGTGATGGTGGTGATAATGGAGGTGGTGATGGTGATAATGGTGGTGATTGTGATGATGATGGTGGTGATGGTGATGGTGATAATGGTGGTGATAATGATGGTGGTGATGATAATGATGATGGTGTTGATGATGATAAATGTGGTGATGGTGATGGTGATGATGATGGTGGTGGTGATGGTTGAGAACCCTGTCCTAAATCTTTGGTGTAAATAGTGTCATTAGTTCCTTAATGTTCAGCGAGGAATCAGTGAGTGTGGACATTAATAATGACCCCCAGGGGTCACTGCAGTGTTGTTGAGTGAGAATCTCTCTGTACTTCACTCACAGTTTGAGATTGTGAGACGGAGAGAAAATGTCCATTCCCACTGATCACTCGTTCTCCACCATCCTGTCGTCTTCTGGAATTTCCGGTTTCAGAGTTTTTCACTGAATGAAGTCAGGGTCTGTGTTTTCAAAACAAAGAGAGTTGGTTAAACGTGACTGTACTCGTGGGAATGTACGCCTTATCTCCGCCGCAATCGGGAACGCACGTGCACTCTCTTCAAAGGGACATGTCACATTTCTCACCTTTTAGTTTTTATATTATAATGTTTACAGTTTGTTTTATACTTTTTTAATTGGTTCTTTTTTAATACTGTATTTATTATCATTAGTATTTGTTTGTTATAGGATAAAAACAGCAACTTTGACCCCTGTGGTCTATTTTTTAAAATAAATTTCCACCGTATATGCGCCAAAATCTGCCTGTAATGAGGGACCACATGAACAATTTCTTCAAAAATGCGGAGACTCCTCCGTGTACATAAAAAAAACGGATCTGTTATCACTAATGATTTTATTCTCTGTGTCCCCAGGGCACAAGCCGACCCTCGCACTACCATGTGCTGTGGGACGACAACTGCTTCACGGCCGACGAGTTCCAGCTGCTCACCTACCAGCTGTGCCACACGTACGTACGCTGCACACGCTCTGTCTCCATCCCAGCACCTGCCTACTACGCCCACCTCGTGGCCTTCCGTGCTCGCTACCACCTGGTGGATAAGGAGCATGACAGGTATGGCAAGTTACGTGATCACGCTATCATTCGTGACTTTACATTCTACAGAGAAAAGTTAAACACACGTGTACATTAAATATTAGGTTTGTAACGAACACTCTGATTCATTAAACTATTCAAATAGAGAAATTAATCATTTATCATCATTTGCATCCAACATACAGATTATATACACAGAGAACTGATTCATCACTGAAAATATACAGTGACTAATACAGTCATTTTCTCTCTCACCCCTCTCACCCTGTCTCTCTCTCACCCCTCTCACCCTGGCT
>JAQMYF010000021.1:30280459-30297371 GCA_030014195.1 Neosilurus mollespiculum
CTGTTCCAAATCACCCCTAGGTGTGATTGTGAGTGCGAATGGTTGTGTGACTGATGGCCCTGCGATGGCCTGGCGAGTCCAGGGTGTACCCCGCCCTCGCCCAGAGTCGGCTGAGTTGGGCGCCAGCCTCCCCGCGGCCCTAATTAGGATTAAGCGGTTCAGAAAATGAATGAATGAATATAGATTACACAAAAAGAATAATTTCAGGGAAATTAATGAAACCACAGTGTAATGGGACTTAACTGAAAGCCATTTCTGACGTTGACACTATGGTTTATATCCATTTTCTTAGACCATGCCACAAGACCCTTCCCCCATGTCAGTCGAGACTGTAAGTTGGTCAGGAATGTTGAATCTTCGATTTAGCGTGATTTTATGTTTACCAGCACACTTTTATTCTGCACAACCTTCCTCTCCTCTTTTCTTTTCCCACTTGTTGTATATGTGATGGCCAGCTGTGTGTGTCAGCATGTGAAACGTAGTTTATTTGTTTCGTCTTTGTATTTCATCAGCACTTTATATCATTGCAGACTGTCTCGTTTCTGTTCTCTTTGCCTAATAAAGGAGTCAAAATATTCACGCACTTGTTTCAGTCAGTATCAACATTTTACAGTGTTTTCCTCAGCTGCTCTTAACTGCTTCTTTTTCATACTATTTCTTCTATTGTTGATCTTCTTTATTGGGTGCCCTTTGTTCAAACAGTTTAACCTTTTAATAGAAGTCAAGTTTTCATTATTTAGCACAATCTTCACAAATTTAGAGATTATTATTTGTTATTAATGTAAATAATGTGTTGATGTAATGTTATGTTTAAATATTAATTGTATGTTTGAAATATAACATAAAAGTTAAATGTAAATATTTAAATTGCAGTGGTGTTGTGGTCAGCACGTCCGTCTCACAGCAAAAAGGTCTTGGATTCAATTCCCAGACTCAGCAAGGGCATTTCTGTGTGAAGTTTGCATGTTTTTCCCATGCATGTGTGGGTCTTCTCTGGATACCCCGGTTTCCACTCACAGTCTAAAGACATACACATTAGGCTAATTGTCTGTTCCAAATTGCCCTTAGGTGTGTGTGAGTGAGAATGGTTGTGTGTGTTGGTCCTGAGAGGGTCTGGTGAGCTGTTCAGGGTGTACCCTGCCTTCGCCCACTGTCGGCTGAGATAGGCTCCAGCCTCCCCATGACCCTAGTAGGATTAAGCATGTCGGCAAATAAGTATGTAAGTAAGTAACTCATAAGTGTTATATATAAATAGATATAAATCTACAACTTAAATGTTTTGTTCATATGCGTATTGACCCACCCTTTAGGAGTGTGCTTTACTAAGAAAAAGTGTTTGTGACAGAGTTGCCAGTTTTACACAATATTAACATTTTTCCCCCACAAAATTATCTCTATATGTATGAAAATTGTGATAAAAGATAAAGAAAACTGACACTCATGGAAAGGTTCAACTATTTTTACAACCAGCACTCTGTATTACTTATCCCCTCACTTCTCTCTCTTAGAGTTTATTTTTAGTCAAATCTACACCAAGCTTTTCTTCGTTGATGTTGTTTGTTTTTTTTTCCAGTCACCAAGGACCCTGTCTCCCACCCCGTCTGCTGAGGTTAGAGTCTTCTCCATACTAAAACTTAGATACACACTGCCATCAGTGGAGTTGGTGTTGTTCTGATTTATTAGCCTTGATCCATCACATTAAGTAATTCTAGTTATAGGGCATTAATGAGTACACCCTCTTTAAAAAGTGAGATTTTAATCAAATTCTCAGTGAACACAAGAACAATTTCCAGAATTTTGACCGAATTCTTGTTTTTTTTCATGTATTTTTACTAATATCACTTGAATTGCAAAATCTTCAGGTTTTCTCATATTAGTTGTTGCAGAAATCAGTTCACCCCACAGCAAGCACTAGTACATCTAGTATTTTGTTCTGTCCGTATAAATCCATGATTTATAAGGACAGAACAAAGTCTTCTAGGAATGGAATAGACAAGTTTGTGACATATTGCTACATGTATCTTTTTCCATTCTTGGACAATGACCTGTTTTAGAACCTGAATACTGGATGGAAAGTGATGCTCTTCAGAATTCCCCATAAGTGTTCGGTTGGGTTCAGATCAGGAGACATGCTAGGCCTCCTGAATTACTTGCACCCTGTTCTTCTTCAGAAATGGAACAGTGGCCTTGGACGTGTGTTTTGGATCATCGTCATGTAGAAAAAGTGTGCAACAACCAAGGGTGATGAGTAGCACCTTGTCTTTTACAATCTTGCAGTACATTTGTGAATTTATGATTGCATTAATAAGTGCAGCTCCCCATCACCAGCAGCACTTATACACCCCACATAAGCACTCTGTAGGCAACATGCATTTCTCCTTATACGCCTCACCTTCACAACACCACATCAGTTCCAAAAATATTTATCTGGGTCTCATCACTCCACAGTAAATGCTAGACAGGCTATTTAGTATATGGGCTTTAAGAGAGGCTTCCTTCATGGACAACACCCATGCATGTCATTCTTCAGCAGCGTACACTGTATTGTGTCATGGGAGGCAGTCAGCCCAGTTTGGCTTTCTACTTCTTTAGCTAAAAGCAGTCAACTTGCATGGCAATTTACTTCAACCCTGAAGATACCCATGTCGAGGTGTTAGTTTATATGGATGCCCTGGACGTCCCCCTTTATTTTCGCAATTCCGTCCTTGCATTGTTGCATTTTTGCATTATTTTTGCAACAGTATCTTTACTAATAAATAGTGCTTTTCCAAACTTCTTATATCCTTTATCCTTTGTTTGCATAAAGAAATCATTGTCTCTCTCATGTATTTCTCTTCCATGTGGTGCCATTGTTGACAGCGTGAAATGGAAAGGGGAATTATTGGTCCAGTAACTATTTAAAGTCAATTTAATTGTCTGTGTGATGAATGATCAGACTCACCTGTGGGTGAATTCCTGTTAATTAGAATACTGTAGTCTAAAATTTAGCTTTGCTCCTAAGACTTTCACTGGGGTGTACTCATTTTTGCAACATGGTCTTGTTTGAAATCAATGGCCTACATTTGTAGTAGTATTTTACTGTATAGTGTACCACAGAAAACTGATTGTGAAAGGCAAATCAAGATTTTTTGACAGATCCGTTAAGGTGTACTCATTCATGCTGAGCACTGCAGCACAGTATTCACTCGTAAACTTTGCATTGGTGTGTATGTGTTTGTGTTTGTTTTAGGGCTGTTATGACATTCGTGAACGGATCATGCTAAGATCCACCAGCCAGGGCTCCATCGGCTCCCCAGTGTACAGCCGACACAACTACGTACCTACACTGTCTAAAACGCCGCAGCACTTCCACAGACCAGGTGAGAGTGAGGTTCATTTCTTTTAATTTATTCCCTTTAGGTTATGCAGAGGAGCAGCCACTCTTATGTATGGAAGTATTTTGCTTGTGTGTGTGTGTGTGTGTGTGTGTGTGTGTGTGTGTGTGTGTGTGTGTGTTTGAATGTGGCACTATTATATTAGACTATCCACCTTTTTCAGGTCTTTTTCCTCTTTTCTTTCCTTCTGCTTCTCCTGCTTTGCTCATTTTGCCATCCCTTGCCTCTTTTATCTCGTCTGTCTTCCCACACCCCCTTTTCTCCTTCCTCCTGTTTGTTTGAGCACCTGCCAGGAATGCTGAAGCTCTGCTCCTCTTTGCGCTCTAGCAACAGTGACAACCGTCCCACCTCCCCTTTTCGACATCACTTTCTTCCCCATAACAAAGGTAAGAACCTGCATGTCTTCCCTGACTGGAGTGAAAACATAACATTCCAGTAGTAGTGTCAGTAAATGGGTTTCCACCAAGGCTCCCCAAACTGTTAAGGAGAGACACATTTCTGGGACAACTTTCTTATTTATATTTCTACCAAATTGCAGGATGCGCAAGCATTAAGCAGAAAAGCAAAAGCTCACAACACACAGAGAACCTAAAGATTTGTTAATTTGCTGACAGCCAGGATTTTATCATGTTTTACAAGCTCCCTCACTCACTCATTTGCCAAGCTGCTTAATTTTACTAGGGTCACAGGGAGGTTAGAGCCGACACTTGGCAAAGGCAGGGCACACCCCATACAGCTCACCAGACTATTGCAGGGCCAACACACACACAGAACTATTTACACTCACACCCAGGGGCATTCAGAACATCCAGTTAACCTAATGTGGTTGTCTTTGGACTGTGAGAGGAAACCGGTGTACCTGGAAGAATCCCACACAAGCATGGGGAGACATGCAAACTCCACACAGAAACGCCCCGATCCCGGGACTCAAAACCCAGGATGTTCTTGCTGTGAAGTGATCATGCTGAACATTATGCCACCATGCCGGCCCATGATGTTAGAAACTTTTAATTTTAATTTGATATTGGTGCCAATTTTTTATTTGTTGTGTAATCTAGTTATAATCGTACCAGGCTGTACCCCAGTAAGCATGAGGACAGTCCTGAGCAATAATCTAGTTGGTACAATTCTAAAGTTTGCACTAGTCCTTAGGTGCGCCTAAATTCGTACGTTCTAGAAAATCTTTGCCAAAAGCCTCCTCTGGCTTTTCCACTAGTGGCAGTGATGGAGCTTTGGAATGATTTTATGGAGACAGTCTCTTTAGCTTTTTGGTTTGTTCACTGTATATAGCAGCTTCACTTTAGAAAGTTTTGAACTGGTATCATCAGCATGGCACGTATACTTTCTGATACAGATAGGATAAAACCTGCATTCAGACGGAAATTGCTCCTAAGCATCATGCAAACTGAACATGGCCAGCTAAACACACAGTCCTGTGTATAATGCATATGTGCCTCTGTCCTCCCTACAGATTCTTTCTGCATAGGTATGTCTTGGCTTTGTGGCTGTTGTTCTCATTGTGTGGTGCTTTTGTATGTAGCAGCTGTGAGGCATGTCCTATATACAACTACCATGACTGTTTCTCTCTTTTCTCTGTCTTATCTGTCATCTTATTTCCCATCATATTATTTAGCATTATATGACATGATGTTCCTCCACTAACACTTTAAGCTGCATGCAGCCACTATTTTTTTTTTTTTTTTTACTTCTGGCAGTCGGTATCACACAGAGAATTCCCTGAAATGATCTACTGAACATCTCAATGTTGTTTTTTTTTTTTTTTCATTCTTGAATTTTAGGGCATTTTGATGACTGCAAATGTGCAGTGCAAGTTTCAGTTTGGGATGCTGAAGTGTTTGTCGTTGTGGAGAATTTGCATGCTATGCCGCTGGTGTGCTATCTATGCTGTTCAGCTTTGTTCTCTTGTAGAGAGAGGATACACTTGATTCATCCATCACACATTTTCTATTCTCTTCTCTACTTGAATCCTCTTCCATTTGTCTATATTTACACATACAATGATTTATTCTTGTTCTCTTCCCCTCTTCCTTTCATTCTTGTTTCCTTTTTCCTGCTTTTTTGGAGGCACTGAGCCATCGAGTGGCCGGAGTTCTCCCTTATCCTCTCGCTCGGCCACCCCGACCCTCTGTCTAACCCCTAAACATTTTCACATCCCAGGTAGGGGTAGGAGTATTGACAAGCTGGTTTGTGTGTATGTGTGTGTGTGTGTGTGTGTGTGTGTGTGTGTGTTTTCCCAGCCACTTCCTTAAATCTAAATTATTCATGATGCATATGTTATCATGTACATTCCATTTAATGGACCATCATCCAGATGGTTAATATCTAAGATTTATGAGCTCCGTTTATTTTTATTTCTTATTCTAGACCAAGGCATGAACATGTACAGAAAGCCACCAATCTACAAGCAACATGGTATGGTTATTATTATTGTTATTATTATTATTATTATTATTATTATTTGTTTATTTGATCATATATAATTGTAAGAGATAGGAACATCACAGCATTTGCTTTAATGGTTTTAACTGTGCTTTGGCTTTTAAGCATTTGTTTCCCTTTATGTGTAAATGGATAAATAAAGCACAATCGAAATATGCGACAAATAAGAAATATTATAGTGCTTGATAGAAGTAAGGTCAGTACAGGGTTTTACATAGATTGGATCATGACTTTATTCCTAGTTCATGTTAAAACATCAGATGATCTATGAGAGTGATTGTAATTTGTGTGAATGTGTGTTCCCTGACCACGTTTTGTGTATTTATGTTTGTTCATGTGTATGTTGACACCATCTTACCATTAACATTTCGTTGTGGCATATGTGACTGCATATACCCTGTTCACATGTAAGTATTGGCCAGCTCAGCTTAATTCATCCTCTCTGACAGTTATTATTGCTACTCTCTCTTTTTTCCTCATTGCCAACTCGCTCAACCCTGAAAATTAAAATCACTATTCCTCTTCTGGCTGCGCCTCTGTAATACACCTTTGCCTTGGGTTGCATGTGGTTATGAAATACAGACTCTCACAACAATCACTAATACACTTCGAGACCTTACACTTTGCATTCCTTTTTTAAAAAGAAAATTCTGAAAATTGACTATTTCTCTATAGACCTCTATTTCAGATAGACCTCTGTTGAACTACAGTGCTGGCCATAAATATATCAAAACATATGACATTCTTAAAAACCTTTCTGGACTTTAACTATTGTGTTCAGTGAATATAAAGTGAATTGAGAGTTTTTTACTTGATTTAAAATGTCCTGTTTTGAATGGATTGGCCAACACTGTATCTGCTTTCGGCTTTTGTCAATCATCCACTGATAGTAAAGTTCCCCCGAAATACCAATCTAGATTCAGCTGCCCTTGCAGCCCAAAGAAAGTTTGCTGGTGACATCATCAAATCTTCCAAGTTCCCTGCCGCTCAAGCACCCCAGCCGGATGAAACAGCAAAGATTGAGACTGACTACTGGCCCTGCCCTCCCTCCCTTGCGGTCCTAGGTAGGCTCCTACCCCGGCTCCTCCAGGAAGACTAGCCTCCTGAGAAGCATGTCAAAGCAAACTTAATAGAAAAGAATGATGTTGGCAATGTCAGTACTATATGTCATGTCAATATGATTCATTGTTTCTCAGTTGCAGGACTAGTACTTGGCGAGGAGAGGTTTACAGTCCTTTAGATTTTTGTCTTCAGGGTTTTATTTTTCAGGATTATAAACAGTTTGAAATCAAGTGCATCATCCATTACATCGATCCAGACACCATTCTTCAGTTCTAATCACCATTACACTATTACACTGTTACTGCTGATTTCCATTCTTTTTTATTATGTGTGGAAGCTTTGGTGCTTTTATTTATGGGTAAATATGCAAACAGAAATGAAAACTATGTACTCTACTCCTCTATTTATTTTTATTTATACTCATTGTTCAACCAGGTTCAGATATGAGGAGTCGCTCTCGTGATGAAGACGAGGAGGAACAATTCAAGCGAAGACAGCTCCAAGAAGATCATCTTAGCAAGGTGATGAGCCACTAGCACAAAACCTGCATTATAATATTAAAAGAAATGAAACGATCACCGAGAACTACAGAGATTGGAAGAATTGTGCTGTTTGTCAGCACACTATTTTCATAGAACGGATCCACTTAACTCTGTTTGCTGAAACTGGAATGTTGTTTTGCAATACTGCAGATCCAGTCTGGTCTTGGGAAGCTCATTTTGAAGGAGGAGATGGAGAAGCAACTGAACAGGGAGAGATATGCTCGCAGTGTGGCAGCACAGCGGTACGAGCCTCAGCACTCCAACTTCGCTGCAGGTACGGTGCTATACACCAGCTCCTCAAAATAGAAGCGGCTTTGGCATTGTCACATTTTCTGATTAATCATTCATCTGCAGATCCCAACTCTCCCACATGCAAAACTTCTTCATTGCCAGGATACGGACGCAACGGCCTCCATCGGGTAAGAAAGTACTATGCAGTGCATAGTGTCTTTAATCCGATTTATAAAAATGTTGGTATTTCATTTGAGGTCTATCGCATGGAGGTACTGTATGCGTTGCTCTGAGTGGACCTTTATATCAACTCCATGAGAATGTTGCGTGTCTATAATTCCTATAGGTAGGCCTGTCACAGTAACTACTTTTATTTGATGATATATTCTCCCAGAAATAAGTACAATAAATGACAATGGGTTCACTTTAAGGCTATTTAATGCCAATAATATAAAAATAATAGCATAATAATGCAAGTACAAAAGCACCTTTTAACAGAGCAGGGAACATTTAATTCTTAATTATATAGAGACATTGCAATTATTCTCCTTGTAGCTGTTCCTGTCAGGGGTCACAACAGCAGATCATCCTTAAAAGATTAAATTTGCATTTACCCGGCATTAAGAGCACGTTGGCTTGTGTGACAGACATTGCAACTGGAATGAATATCCTAAAATAAATAAAACATAAATAAAATAAAAACATGCAACCAAAATAATAAATAAAATGGCCTCTAGGGAATTACAGTGTCTATTTATTTTTGGACTGAACCGCTGACCTTCGGATCAGTAACCCACTGCCTTTACCACTAAGCCACCATTGCCCCTACATACATAATACTGGCAACTGTCTGGGTTTCTCTCCATCTCTATCTGTGTGATTTGGTGAAACCTTGGAAAGCTGGATGGGATGGTTATGCTTTAGATGAGCTTTTAGTTGAACTCATGTGATCGCAAATTCGCCCTGTATTACTGATAAAAACATGGTGCGGTCACATGGCTTTTCGCTATTTTTTGCATTACAGTGGTGCCTCGCTGTGAACTATTGTTGATTTTTCTTTTGTATACAAAAAAGTGCAAAAAAAACGGTGAATTTTAATAGAAACAGACATATATAAGCTTTTGTTCAAGTTTACTTTTTTTTGTTTTTAAGCGTCATATCCATACAAGTTTAAATTCTAAAACTAACCAGGTTTTATTTCTAAAACTAACCAGATATTTGAAATGAATTGCTTTAGCAGAATTTGTTTTTGTTTTTGTTTGTGTGTGTGTTATTTTATAATAGTCATATTGCTAAAAATCCTCACCTTATTCCTTGTATGTTCTTTTCAGTAGGTGTGTCTAATTTTTCAAAAAAAATTTGCAGATGAACAAATTGCCTATTTGTGATGGTATAAAAATGGAAATATGCAAATGATGTCGTTTTTGAAATTATTTTCTCTCAGTAGTGTTTCCAAATATTGTCCATACCAAATTTTAGGTCCCTACATGCATTTATTGCCAAGATATTGCATTTTTGAAAATGAAAAAAAGCTTAAATTTCTTTCACGGGTATAAAATTAGGGTTGAGGGTACCCTATTTCAAAAATGTATTTTTGTGAAACTATTAGGAATTAAGCAGAACTATTTTGCATGTGTTCATCAGACATATGGAGGTACTTGAAAAAAAGAAATCATAAAAATCCAAGATGATCACTCTGTAAGATTTTGGAAATTTGGTTGATTTGGCACAGAATGACCCTGAAGTGCCATTGTTTTAGGTATGAGAAAAGCTATTTTTATGTAGCTTTACAAAAAAAAAAAAAAACAACCCTTTTCCCAGTTGCTTTAAAATAAAGCTACTCAAAAAGTTGTTTTTCTCATAATTAAAACAATGGCACTTATTTGTTTTGGAACTCAAACTCATTGCCACATAAAGCTACATTTATGGGTTGTCTTTTTGTAAAATGTTTGAAAGAATTTATGTAATGTCTGCAACCTCATACAAACTGATCACTTTTTATGGTTTACAAAAAGAAAAATCTATAAACATTATTACAATTCTTAGGTCTGTCTTTTCATCCACAGTCAACAGAATTCTCTCAGTATAACAGTTACGGGGATGTGTGTGGAGGTCAGAGAGGTATTTAGCTGCCTTACGTATCAAGTTTACAGTAGTCACTGGTAAAATTGGAACTTACACTAACTTGTGCTCATCCTTTCTCTCTATTATTACACAGATTTCAAGGTACGTACATAATACAGACCATAACCTGATCATCTGCACTGAGCATGAGCATCAGCCATCATGTACATGAGAATGTGGTACCATGACACCCTGCTATGCTTATGCCTGAGTTCCAAACAGCTCAGGCAAGGGGGAGAGCATGGACAAGGGGGTTTCATCATTACATATGCACATCCTGAGAAGTTTGTACATATACATAGCTAGACTAAACAAGTAACCATTATCCCCATGGGTAGGGAAGTTAAAGTCTTACTTTCTCCTTATAGTATCAGATAAAGTAATGTAGGTGTTTGTCTTTATTTGTCAAGTCTTTCCCATAGATCCTATCAAGCCTTTTTTTGTTTCTTTTTCTTTTATATTGCATGTATGTGCTCTGTTCTGTAGCTTATCCAAGATGCCCAGGTTCCCCGAACCAGAATGGACAGGGGAATGTCAATGCCTAACATGTTGGAACATAAAGCAAGTACCCCTTGTGGTTTTTCTTTTGTTTATTTTAATTTGGTAAAAATTAAAATTTTTTATCCTCCTCTTTTTCTCAATATGTCGGTGTTCCTTCTTGTTCTGTTAACATCCACCTTTTTAACACCCAGATTATATCTTAGAAAAAATTAGGTTATCTTGGCATAGACTCACAGATTACAGGCAATGGGATGACAGGAGAAGACTAGGGCCTTCCAGTGCTGTGAAATTATGTAATGATATGCTTTGCTGTGTCTGCGCTGTACACATT
Organism: Neosilurus mollespiculum; assembly: GCA_030014195.1. Lineage (NCBI taxonomy): Eukaryota > Metazoa > Chordata > Actinopteri > Siluriformes > Plotosidae > Neosilurus > Neosilurus mollespiculum. The sequence goes on from JAQMYF010000021.1 coordinate 30,291,085, forward strand.
TTTCCAGATCATTGATCCCCACCTTTCCTAAATCTGGCTGAAGAGGCTTATGGGCTGCATGTTGTTGTTTTTTTTTAAAGGTGCTGCTATAGTCCCCACAATATCACTCATTTTTTTTCCATATTTTTTGTGTTAAATAAAGAAACAAGAGTACTCAGAGAGTGCAAACCTCTGCCAAGTTAAAAACAAAATATAACTGAACGTACACAGCACCTGTGTACAGCACAGTGCCTGCTGGACCTGCTGTAATGCCACACATGCAAAAACATGTCCAATCTCACAATGTTAAAGAATCCTTTAAAAAATTCCTGAATCCAGAATTTGATGCTGATCACCACCAAAAATCTTCCTTTCCAAAATCTGTAAATAATTTTTTTTTTGCAATCTTGCTAAGAAACAAAAACATAAACAAACAAGCAAACAAACAAACAAACAGAGGATAAAACATAACCTTCTTGGCAGCCGTAATAATATTTCTAGCAGAAAATACTTATGTCCTCATTCCAGGGTTAAAATCGGAATGGTATACAGCAAATTCACTTCCTTTTTATTTAGGCATGATGATTTTAATATTATTTTAATATCATTAACATCATTTTATCTTAATTTGGCAATTTTCACTTCATCTCTTCTTCTTTCATGTCTTCTTCTCTTGTTGTGGTTTTATTTAGGAAATGGTGACGTCAGTAAAAAATTTCTATTTTAGAGCCATTCACAAATAATTCACATAAATATGGTTATGTTACACTCTGCTTTTTCCCTTTCCCTTCTTTCCCGTGACCTACCGTGTCATGGCCGACCTCACACACATCTCCGCATCTCTGTGCAGTTTATCATTTTGTCTGTCTCTGTATGTGAGTGGATGTTTGTGTTCTCAGCATGTGCATTTTTTCCAGCATTGCTTTTCAGTTATTCATTGTGTTTGGCAAATGTCTTGCACTGCATTCTCCATAACAAGACAATCCCTCCTTTTGTAAAGGTGTATCCCTATGAAATGCTCACTGTCACCAACAGAGGGCGTACTAAGCTCCCAAAGGACGTGGACAGGACGAGACTGGAGGTAATTAAAGGGCAAAGCTGTAAGCTGCACTCTAGGAGGTGGTGTGGTAATATAATGTGTTGATGCTGCACTTTCTCTACTTCCCTTCTCCTCGTCCTTTCTCTCTCACTGCAGTTCATTAACCTGTACGTTGTTGTCTCCTCAGCGTCATCTGGCCCCTGAAGTATTCTTTGATGTCTTTGGAATGGAGATCCAAGAGTTTGACAAACTTCCTCTGTGGAAGCGCAATGATATGAAGAAGAAGGCTAAGCTGTTCTAGCCAGGACATTGTGCATGTTTTAATTTATCACTCACTCCAATAATGTATTATAGCTGTAGGTTTCTGATTTGCTTTTTCTTTATTCCCTTGTATTTTTTCCTTTTTTTGTTTGCTCCCAATAGTCTGATACACGTGGACATAAATGACCTACTTTTTTGATTCGAAATAAAGACCACCGGAGAGTTTGTGTTTGAGTAAGTTTAAAGTAATCACTCAACAAAGACCACTGGAGTGAGAACTGGTTATTATCTCACATTTGTCTCACATGAAACCGGACTTCCGAGCAAAGCTTTCTCCCCTTGCACTCCTTCTTGCCCTCTCATAAAACAGGACTGTAATCTTTTTTTTTTCTTTTTGGGGTGGAGGAGTGAGTGGTAGGGGGCTGAAGGCTACCTGCAGGGTTCTTCCTCTAAACAGCCTATTAACGTGCTGCAAATGGAGAATTTCCAGAGGCCCCCTGATGCTGCGGCTCTAACAAGCTCCTTGATGTTTGTTAATAGGGGAAGTTAGAGCTACTGTATGCGACTAAAGATGAGAGACCTGGGCTCCACCTGTGCCTGGGAAAGGCCATAACAGACCATCCGAGCTTCTGGAACACATTAGAACTTGAGGCGACAGCAAGATGCATTTGCCCCTTCCTATCATATCCCCTCAATCATTAAGCAAATACTGAAAAGGCTTAGCATGATTTCTCTAGAATCCAAATCCTACTGAGGTCAATGCCCATTTTTAGCTTTCCTTTAAACCCCGTTCCTAATTTTGAATTGAGAACAAAGAGAAGTATTGCATTTGAGGTGCTTGTAAAGAATTAAGAAATGAAAGCCGACCTTCTGCTTCCTCTTAAAGGGTTTGTGAATTTGTTTTCCACTAGAGGTCAGACTTGCATCATTAGGCATAGTTGAGGCACCCCACACACTTTTCAGACCTTTCAATCATTAGAATCTGACAATCCTCTCTTTCTGACCACTGTCTAAGCTGCAATATATATTTTAGCAACATATCAATTTGATTAAAGTTGCATTTGAAAAGAAACACCTTTGATATTAGTGCATTTTATAAAGCTGAAGTATTTTAAACTGCCACTGTGTTGCTGGGAGGCTGATGGAGTCGTAGCCATAGCATCTGTATCCACGAGAGCAGGTTTGATAGCAGGGCCATATCTATCATTCTGTATAAAGCTGCCAGACAGTGTTGTTCCCATATCACTGGATGTGCTTGCAGTAGTATTGTTGGCTGTTGGTGACCGCGGTTTCCTGTGTTATCTGCAGGGTTAAGGACCGAGGACTAGGAAATAGAAAAACAAAATACTGGGTTCATGTTACTTAACAAAAATGTGATGCGAATGTGGTGAGGAGATAATGGTTTTGATACCCATCATGATAATGATATAAAAACTTAATGAGTAATAAAACTCTGCATCAGACATTTATGTTGCTGTTGAATCATTTTGTCAGTCACAAACACTCAGACGCTGCATTAAACATGTGTGTTGGCTGCAGATACTGTTCATTATAGTATTGTGTGTGTGTGTGTGTGTGTGTGTGTGTGTTTGCATGTGTTTCACCTATAGAGTTTATTACAGTTCATTACAGTGTATCTATACCATAACAACCATAACACCATCGCTTTACCCAAAATCAATAATAAAGAAACATTCTGAGAGTTCAGTAGACTGTGACATGATCCCCAAGAACAAAACCACATGCATACACACTTGGGCCATCCTGTGAGCTCATTATCATGGATGGTTTGGTTCGTTGTATACAACAATTCATTATTTTTAGTTTTTGTTCAGAATCGTGTCACCCCAAACCTATGCTCTATTTGTTTTTGGTTATGACCTGTGGCATTCCTTCCAGTGCAGACATATCTAATGTAAGGTGTCTACAGTCTCTGTAGGCTTTAATGTTAGTGTCTTAGCCTTGCTTTTGAGACCACACAAGCAAACAAAGCAGGATAAATATGCTGGGCTAATGAAAGGTTTTGGTGCATTTCACCACTGTACACCAAGCCCAGTGTTCCCATTTCACTCTCTCACACATGGTGTGTTCAGGAACCTACCCACTCCTGTTTTAACCTGAATTTATCTGATCTGCTATGTGAAGAAGTGGTGGAATAATATTGTTTCATGGCATTATATGTAGCTCCTAAGGAGCCTGGAGATAGGCAGTGAGAAGTTTGAACAGGTTTGCAAACTCTTAAATGGTTCCTTTAAATTAAAAAATGTGTGAAAAGTTTAAGAAAGCAGATATTTTTGCAAACTGTCACTGTGGATTGCAGAAGTCTGAGACTAAAGAGTATAAAATGGTTGGAACCTTCTGGCCATATTTTTTATATTTGGTTACATATTAGAAATGAGGATGGTTTCATCTAGATGTTGTTGAACACTACATGATACAGTGTCTCAGTTCTTCACTAAGAACACGCCTGTGATCTTCCTCCTTCTGTCGCTGCTCTTTATTTAGACACACTTGGCGTATCTTCAGCAGCTCTTTGTATAAAAGTACTGTAGAAAATAACTGTGTGTGTGTGTTTTATATGGGAACGGCCCCTGAATGGAAAGGCTTAGTGCTCAGATGGGGTTGAGTCCATAACCCTTGCCCTCTTAGTCACAGCTGTGGAATGCTTTTTGTGTTCCAACCAGCAGCAGCCGAGATAATCTGCCAGTGTCTGCACATACCCACTCCAGCTAATACACAACACACAAACAGTGTTCCCACAGCAATACTCCAGTGAATCTCAAGCATTTGACTGACATTTCCTGTCTCTGTATTAATCTATTTAATTGCCTGAAGACTCCTCCAACTGTGGGGTATAAATTAAACAGCGTCCACTAATATCTGTAACAAGCCAGCACTTTCTGCCCCCATGTTTAAAAACTTTCATGCATTCTGAACAGCGACAATGCAACTCCCATACCTCTTCCCTGAAAACAGGCCATTAGGAGGGTGGACCACCCTCTACATCAGCCCACTTCTTCCCATATAACTCTGACTGCCTTTCATCCACATGTTAACAGTTGAAGCTACAAGGTTGGTGGGCCTGGCATGGAGACCAGGATGGTGGGAGCCTTGGTGAGAACCGCTCCCATACTGACTCAGCATAAGGGGATTACCCCTTTCGTAAGGTAAGTAACTGAAAGCAAACAGCAAAAGCAAATTCACCTCCTCACCTTTAGTCCCACCACATTTTAGTTGGAGACCCTGGATTTAAAAATGGGTTGTGACATGTTCTTCACTAACAGTACTTGGGGGGGTTTCCAGTCTACAATCATTCAGAACAACACAATGAAGACAATGGGGCATTTGTATTCAACAGACTGTGACAGAAGGTAGTTCAACTGGGACTGATGATTTCCTGAAATACTGCAATGTAATTATTAAATCAGTTGGGATTTAAAGAAGTTGACAAAAGAGTAATCATTCTGGGAATATGAAGCATTTTCAGTTCTATTAGCCTGTGCGGAGATGATGACTGTGCTCTCCAGTTATTACAATATGCTTTACTCAGTGGGAATAACAAAACCACATGTTTGCTTAGTACGAGCAACTGACCTGCTTATCCATGTACTCTCTCACTCACTCATTTGCCAACAACTTTTTCCTACTGGTGTCGTAGGGAGGTTAGAGTCTATCTCACCAGAAGGCTATCTGAACAGATCATCACAGGGATAACACACACACACACACACACACACACACACACACGCTCTCTCTCTCTCTCTCTCTCTCTCTCTCTCTCTCTCAACCATTCACACTTACATCCACACCTAGGGGAAATTTGAAACAGCCAAAACTCCAGAGAAAACTGGAGTACCCGAAGGAAACCCCTGCAAGCGTGTGGAGCTTATGCACACAAAAACATCCAAACCCAGGACTTGAACCCAGCACGTTGAGACACGATGGAAACCTTCTGATGCCCCATGAGACTTTGCAGAGAGGTCAGCTTCTCAGAGCATGTGACTCTCATTCACCCAACTCACAGAGGAAGAAAACTCAGTTCTCACACTACTGACCAGCAGACACATGATAACAGGATGAGTATCTAACCCTGCTAATCATGTCAAGGCACGTTTGCCTGTGGGCAAATCCCAACCATCCTGTCTCTATTTACCTCAGTGGTTTTTTGTTTGATTATTTGTTGGAGATCTTGAATCTAGGTGTTTTAAACTCATGGGTTTGCCTTTCAACCCCTGCTCAGAATAAGTTTAAGAAAACTGGGTGAAGCCTGAAAGAAATAAAACATACTGAGCCCTCACAGAGTTCAGTTATTTCAGGAATGTACAGGGGCTTTTGAAATCACAATGAAAACAGCACTGAGGGAGCCGAACATATTTATTTATCGCTGAAGGTCTTGAATTCCTATTCAAAACAACCCTGGCTCCTTGTAGCACTTTGGTTTACTTTTTAATGCTAGCAATCAGTTAATTATTTGATGCACAGCTCCTGTGCTCCCACTCCTCTTGACATATACACAGCACATTCCTGCCATGTTTTCCTCAAGCAAGGATGCTCCCATGAGCCTCATAGCTAGATTTAGGTTCAGACAACTCACCTCGCGTGGGAAAATGGAGGCTGGGAAAATGTGCTTTCTCCTTTCATATCTAACAATTAATCTGTGGAAAAGAAATAAAACAATGTAATCAAATAACATTCATTCATTCATTTGACGACACTCTTAACTCTACTAGGGTCGTGGAGAGGCTGCAGCTTATCTCAGCCAACACTGCATGAAGACAGGGTAAACCCTGAACAGCTCGCTAGACCATTGCAGGGCTAAAACCTACTTGTTTAGTCAAGCATTTTGTTAACAGGCTTTTATTAGGTAAAGGAGTAGATCTGGGGGTTCGTGTTCGTGTCAACTGAGGGAGTATTTCCTTGCCACTGTCGCTGCGGGCCTGCTCATTAGGGATGTGTAGGGGGTTGTAGAGAATTTTTAGATTCCTCCCTAATTTAATTGTACTATGTA
>JAQMYF010000021.1:30297471-30309015 GCA_030014195.1 Neosilurus mollespiculum
TCCTCCCTAATTTAATTGTACTATGTAAAGCTGCTTTGTGACAATGTCAATTGTAAAAAGCGCTATACAAATAAAAACTGACTTGACTTGACTTGACTTGACTAAAACACAACACAACCCTTCACACTCACATCCACACCTAGGGGCAATTTGGAACAGCCAATAAGGCTCATGTGCATGTCTTTGAACTGAGTGAGGAAACCAGAGTACCTGGAGAAACACGCAAACATCTTTGCCAACATCGGACTTTCTTGCTGTGAGGTAGGCATGCTAACCATTACACCACCATGCCGCCCAATTAAATACCAATACCTCTCAATTCCATTATGCATAGATTAATATATATATATATATATAATACTACACACAGTGCAAAAACAGATACAATATGCATCACTAGTATGGATAAAAGTGAAACAAATGTCCAGAGATTATATAATACAATACATTTATAAACAGAGTTCATGTTCTTTGAACCACAATAATAAAATAATCACATACAGGGGCACTAGTGAAAATTATGGGATGTCTGACAAATCTCTCAGCCCCCTCAGCTAGGAGGAAATGACCCCCCCCTGTTTATCCAGAGACCCTGCAATGGTCTCATGCACTGCATACACAGCATATTATGACTATGTATAATAATAAAATATATTATAATAACATAATACATTATATAAAATAGTAGAATTAGCATTTATCTTTAACTAGGTCTCTGTACTTTTAGTTCACAACGTTGAGTTCAGTGGGTTTTACTGGGAGAAGTGATTCTGAGATTGATGCTGAAGGTGGGGAGAGAGAGAGAGAGAGAGAGAGAGAGAGAGAGTCTCTGCAGATCTGTCCACTAGCCTAACTAAACGGGGCTGTGAGTGTGTGAGAGTGTGTGTGTGTGTGTGAGTTTGAGTGTTTATGTCGTTTCTTTCTCCTTCATCTTTTAACACAGAACTTTGGATCTCTTTATTCTGCTCCAGAGACACGCAGAGCCCCGGAGTGTCCATCTCCGACTCTACAAACATGGACAAGCACAAAGGTAAGCCAGCAGGACGCGTTCCATCAGTGCTGATAGTGGTAGAATTCTGCTGTACTTGTGAATGACTTCAGTCGGAGTTTAGACGCTCGCTTCAAGTTCAAGTTCAAGTTCAAGCCGCCACACGCGCAGATTTTAGTGCAATCCGACACACTGGGTTTAAAAAACACCAGATAATAAATATGAAGGTTTAAACACCACACTATATAGGCATCCCACGGTGTGCTGGTGTGTTCATGTCACTTTATATTCATTTAAAGCTCTCCGAAACTTTTGTATTATGTTTAAAAATACACTCGACACCACAGGCGGTGGAATCTGCACTGACCATCTCGCTCATTTCTTCCCAGTGATTCTAATTCAATGCATGAATAAACTCGTATATGTGACATCTCTGGTGGGACATCAACAAGGCTGCGTCCCAAACAGCGTGCTGTACACTACACTGCAACCAGCAGCACTTAAAAGAGGAACAGGTTTAGTGCAGGACCCTGTAGTCTGGGGTCTGGGTTTTTTTTGGTTGCAGGGTGTTTATATGAGTCTCAGTTAACATGGATAGGGAATAAAAAGTTGGTTGGGTATTAAATGTGTGTTTTCCTTTACCCTGATTGTCACATGACTGAGACTGAGAATGAAAGAGATTGTAATATCCGCCCTCTCCAATTATTTATGTTTCTTTAAAAAAAAACAAAAAAATGTGCTTGGGGGTAGGTGTTGTAGCATAGTCAGCAGTACTGCTACAATAAATTACAACTGTTAACCCAGGATTCCGTAGATGTGTGTGGTTAGTGTTGTAATGTACTGGAGGTGGACTGTGGACTAATATTAATGTGCTGTGTTACCATTTTGCATTTCTTGTATGGTTTTCAACATTAGTCTAAGATTTAGTGGTGTGATCCCCTGTGTTGTTGTTGTTATTATTATTATTGTTATTATTATTACATAACAGTAATTTAGACAGCTAATCCATTTGTCACTGATTTGCTGAACTGCTTTATACTTCTAGGGTCACGGCTGGAGCCTGTCTCAGCCAACTCTGGGTAAAGGCAGAATACACATTAGAACAGCTTGCCAGTCCATCACAGGGCAAACACCCACTCAAAATTAGCCTTATGTGCATGTCTTTGGACTGTGGGAGGAAACTGGCATACCCAAAGAAAACCCACTCAAGCACCAGGGGCATATGCACACAGGCACCCCGGGACTCGAACCGAGGAGTCTCTTGCTGTAAGCCAGATGTGCATACCACTACGCCACTGTTCCGCCCTAATAATGAATCCATCTACCTCAGTACAATCTAAAGATCCCTGGAGCTGTTAGATGGCGAGTGCTACCCAGTGCACCAGCAGGGTGACTTTTAATGCCCATCGTATCTTAACCCTCAATTGCTCAGATGTATAAAAAAAATTATCATTGTAAGTTGCTCTGGATAAGAGCGTCTGCCAAATGCAATGTAAATGTAAATGTATCAATTTACCTTCATCTTCATCATTCAGAGTCTCCCCAGGATCTCAGCCTTGACTTTCTGTTTTTACAGAGTTTAAATTTTAATCTCAATCAGGCTACTACACCTATTTAAATTTATCATCTCCAGTGTTTCATCAGGCTGATAAGGGTGTGTCCCAGGCTCTAGGATAAATGATGAATGCCAGTTGGACTGTCCATGCTAGCCTGTTATATCTGGTAAAAACCAGGAAAGAAAGGAAAACAGAATTGCCAGCATTTCGACATCCTTACAATGCACTGCAGGTATCTGTGTGGAACTACTATTTTTTTCGGGTTTGAACAAAAAAAACTCTGTGCTGAAACAAGAGTTGGCTGCTTCCACAATGATGGCTTTCATATATAGGTTTCACTTCAGAATTGCACTTCCTGTAAAGGCCTTGATGTTTGATTACTTTTAAAAATCAACCCATCTTTGTTTGTATTTAAAGTAACTTCCAGTTTTGGTTTTGGGAATCTTGAATTCTTTGGCAGTTACAGTCATTTTATCTATTATGCAATTGAATAAACTGTAAAAGTCTTTCTGAGTCACCGATTTGCTTAAAGTGATAACAAAACAAGGGCTGCTTACAAGACTAACACATGTGTTGAAATATTAAAACTACAGTGACCTTTAATGTCTCTGATCTCGATGGTTATGTGCGTCATGCAAGCTGATTTCAGGTCTCCAGCAGACAAAATGGCAGTGGTCAAAGAGGACCTTAACCATTGAGTATGAAAATGTTATGAGATCTATGTCATGAGGCATTACAAAAAACTTGCTGTCTTGTGTCAACTTGCTGGGACGGGCATGTTGACATTCTGTTTCTAAGCCAGCCAAGCTATATTAGTCCCAGAGGCTCAGGGGCCTTAACACATAAGAATGAATCAGTCCCATAAGTAGTTAAACTATGGTTATTTTATGACTTGTTCAACAAGTGGGCTGCTGTTAGAAACAACACTGCATTTGTTGTGGTCAGGGGCCCTGACTCTTACACAGCCTTTGTGAATTTTGTTTTTGTGAGATAAGAATGAGCAGGAGGGAAGAAGAAGCAAGGAGGGGACAGGAAGGATAAATGGATGGCATTTTGAGGACTAGTGTGTAATATCTTCCATAATGAAGCATGGTACTCACACCAGGATTTACATGCCAGTGAATTATATAATTGGTGTGAGTGTGCATGGTGCGAATTATACACTGTTGATTAATGCTATTTGGTCTCGTTTGGAGCCCATATGAAAATATTTGGTTTGAACTTGGGTTTTGTTATTTAGTCTTTAGCCTTTGGTTGCAATTTTGGGGTTTGGCTTTGTTGCACAGGGGGAATTATCAGTGTTAGCTCTGGCACTATCTGCAAAGAATAGTAATGTACATGGAGGTAATATGTAGTGTTATGCAGGCAAAATATGTATTGGTTAAATGTTTCACTAAAATGAACAGATGGTACTGAGCAGTTTTAAAGTTTATATATTATCCTTTTTTCACCTTTTGGCATATAACTGTTGTGACAGTATTGAATAGCCACGTTAGACAATGCCAGAGTGTCAAGTAAAATGGTTAGCACATGTTTAAGTTTTCCCTCTGGGCTGTTTGAGCTGGCTGTAAACACAGGATTTTCACAATTTTTTTTTTGAAGCACACTAATGCATCATGGCATGCTGAGCCTTCAGATTTGCTAGCCTTCCCTAGCTGCCTTCCCATTCACAGCAGTATCTCTGCTCATCGCAGTCTGCCTCCAAGTGCACTGAGCATGAAGCTTTCAGTTATGAAAAGGCAAAAAGTCAGAGCAGAGTAAGCATAGACAGAACAAATACCATAAATGGGAGGAGGAAGCCAGACAGGCTGTCCAGGGCATGCACTCAAAAGTTTCAGGAGGATGTGTGGAAGCAGCTTTCTGAAGAACTGTGAAGTTTTTTTTTTTGGATTGGGAATCACACTTTGGTGCCCCACTGGTGTCCGAAATAAAAACTAAAGGGCTGAAAATAGATATAATATCTGAGCTTTAAGCTAAATAATTATAAAACTCTACACAGAAATAAGTTTGTATATGCATGGATTTTAAATTGTATTGTTGAAATGTTTCTAATTATATTAGTTGAGAAAGAGATAAAATGTGACTGCTTACACTTAAATAGGCTTATCACTCCTAACAGAGTTGCATGGAATGTCTAAAAAGAGACAACACTATATCAGGTTAGATCTGTGGTGGGTAGCTTATGGTCTTGTGCAGCTGAGCATTTTATAAAAAAAAGTTTCTAATTCGTATGTTTGTTTTTATCCTGTATTTTTCCTTTCGTCTATTTCCACCTCTTTCTGCTCTTCAAAGGATTGCAGGCAACCAGATTTCATCCCTGAGGTTCTGCTTGATACCATTTTTTCCTGATCCACCCAAGGGCCCCGCTGCTCTGGCCAGAGCTTTGAGTGTGTCAGCTTTATAGCTGACCCGGTGCGTGTCTGAATAAAACTCTGAAGTTTGGGAACAGGAGATTTGCACTGTTTTACTTGGAGTTCAGGCTTAAAAACTAGTTTTGTGTGAGATGCATGGCAGTAGTCCGCATTATTCTGACTTGTTAGGAGATTCGAGAGTGTGAAGACTGGGTTCTCATTAGCAACTATTAGTCTACACTGGATACAAGGAGAGGACATAACACTGCATTTAAGCACATTGACATACACAATGTAGGCTTCAAAAGCCATGCAAGACAGCTGAGAGTAACAAGAGGTGGTTGCTTCACTGCTTCCCATTGACGGAGAGTTCAGTGACGATCTGTCTGGAGTATTGGCCACACCAATGGCTGTGTCTGTGGGCTAAGATATTTACCATGTGTGGGAATACAGTGATTGTTATTGTTTTGCTGTTTTCATTCACATGTTCCATTCTAAAGGATTTAATCTGAAACAGTATAGAGTCAGATTAAGGTTCAGTGAGTATACACTCAATAATCACACTCAAACCTTAGCACAACTTTAATATGTGGAATCTTAGTAAACCACCCAGAAATAGATTACACCGCTATGTCTACAGTATCAGGAGGAGTAATTATAAAGTTACAGTTACTGTTACACTACATTTGGAGTGTCTACTACATACTATATATTTTGGCATACATTCATAGGTTACTTGGAGTAAACAGATAAATTAATACAATTGAATTAAATACAAAAGGAAATACAGTATGTCTACAGCTATAGTACTATGCATACACTAACAGTACTGTGTATGCAATAGTAATACTCGGCATACAATAAGTATGTCTATATTCAATTCAGTTACATTTGTATAGCATGTTTTACATTTGTAAACAAAACAGCTTTAAATAACAACAGCAAAAATCGGTAAAGAATTTTAACATTTCTTCATCCATCCCTCCACATTCCCATTGAGCAAGCACGCAGTGACGATAGCACGGGAACACTCCCTCGGTCAACACAAGGAAGAAACCTTGAGATATATAGCATGCTGTTACAATACTATATCTAAAGTTAAAGTACTAGGCTTGCTGTTGTTGTAGTACATTTATTTAGTTACAGTACAGTACATTTAAACCATTTGGTAAGCCCCCTTTCCAAAGTGAAGTGCTGTACAGACCCTATCAATAAATACCTCATCATACTGTTTCATTAGGTCTTAAGAAACTAAGAGCACCATTGTCCAAAAACCCTGCAGAGGAGGATAGTACAGTATAAAATACAAGAAAGTGCCACATTTTTAAATTACAAAGTGCCAATTTAAGGACTTGTTGAAAAGGCAGCACTTTAGTTGTTGTTTGAAGACAACCAGCTGTTCAAATGTCCAGGGGAAGAGACAGAGTAGACAGAGCATGTGAGAAAATGATCCCATAACTTTTTGCATAACTCTGCTAACAAAAAAACACTATAAAATATGACCTTCTTGGAGGAGGTTATAAATAAATAAAATGAAAGTCAGTTCATACTGTCATGCAAGCACAAGCAGTGATTTTTTTAAAAAGCTCATGGTTTGCTGAGTTCAGCATCTACATAGAAAATGTCTGGTTAGGGCCAAGGAACTTCACATTAAGATACTAGTTTGTTTATGTCACATAGTGACTGAGGTTGGAGACAATGTGGATGCATTTGGAGATAAAGGGTTTAATGATGCAAACCAGGTAGTCAAGCCAAAACACAGTTCATACAGTAGTTCATAAACATGGGACAGGCAGAGTTAATCAGGAAATTGGGAACAGAGAGAAACTGGGTCATACACAGGGAACACAATCAAAATACTAATGCTCAGTATGCACTGGTAACATGTGACGAAGAAATCACGTCACAATGAACGTGACTAAACACAGTTCTTATACAGTGCTGTTAATTAGTCTGATTAGCAACAGGTGTGATGTGAGCATGTGACCTAATCATGTGTCCAGTCATGTGACTGGGAATAGTACAGGGGTAGCTGGGACATGTAGTAAGATTCCACAAAGCAGCAGAAATGGTCAGTAGTAGTGACAGTTTATATTTTGGGCACTTGAACAAAGAAGAGCACTGTGCATATTTTTAGTTGAGATGAATTACAAATTAGGGTGATGAATTGTGATGAATTCACATTGCTTAAAGCAAAATGCAAAAATGCAGGGGGTGGGTCCCCTTTCCTCTTGCACGTGCACTGAAAATATGTATATTTCAACCATCAGGTGGTTTTTTACTGCATTTTAAAAGTTGCAATCGTCTAAAATTCATTCAATAGTTTGCATTAACCTCTCTGAAAAGGCCACCATTTGGAGTTTGTTGTGCTCCCGTGAGTGCGTAAAATCACAAGAATAGGTCATTGGTCTATTCTAAGAAGATAGAGATATTAAGAATTTAGGAATTTTAGAAGATTTTTTTTTTAAAATTATGTGTTTTGATGTGTAAAGACATATACAATGTGTGGAAGCTTTTATTTCATTTGGGTTTAATTCTCTCTAATTGATTTAGGGGTTTTTTTTTGTTTGTTTGTTTGTTTGTTTGTTTGTTTTTGTTTTTGTTTTTGTTTTTCTTTGGTGACATCTATTATGGTTTAAAATCTGACATTACACACCCACCGCTACTGCAGTTCTATGTCTACAATTACTGTGTTCAATCTATACTTGTAATACTATATATACAGTAGTGTGCAGTGAAGATTATACACCACCATTTTTGTCTAAAAGGGCTCCTAATAAAATAAGTAAAAATTTATTTTTTGGTCAAAATGTATTGAACTATTGTAGGCAGTTAGAACCAAAAAAAAAAAAAAAACAATTCCGACAAGTATATTGAGGTAATAGTATGGCTAATTAACAAAAATACTGGAAATAACAATTTTTCAGAAAAATTGAAAGGTGTCGCAATTTTTTTTTTTTTTACTTTTGCATTTTGCATGAACTTCAAACCACATGGAATTGTTCACTGAGTGAAGAAATTAAAAAATACAGTAGTGTGCAGTGATGATTATAAACTTAACAAAATGAAGATAAATCAGAAACCAAATACTATTCAAGTATTTATTTTATGTAATATTGGATCAGAACAAAAATAACAGTTTTTTTTTGAGGGAAAAAAAAGTCAATATTTATTGTGGCCCCCATTTACTTTGATTATAGAATTTAACATTTCAGGAATAGTGTTCACATATTTTTTAATTTCTTCACTCGCTAAACCATTCCATATGGTTTGAAGTTCATTCGTGCTTTTCTTTTAGCATACTTTTAGCTCAATATACTTGTCTGAATGATTTTTTTATTTTTTTGGGTGGGGGGGTGGGGGTTCTCATTGCCTATAACAGCATTGTTCAATATATTTTCACCAAAAAATTATAAAAAAAAATTTACTTCTGTTTATTAGGAGCCCTTTTAGACAAAAGTGGTGGTGAATAATCTTCACTGCACACTACTGTATATTAAAAACCTCAGGTTCTGCATTTGCTTTTGCTATGTTAATGTCATTATGCAAGTTTGGAACCGCATACTCAGTATGTCAGTGCCTTGACACATGCAATGATTATCTCAGGCTTATATCATTATTGCAACAAGGTAAAGTTTTGTGTAGCTTACACATGCTGTCTGAGTACAGATAATGTACACAGAGGAATGCTGAGGTGTATAGAGTAACAGTGTTTTCTACTTAGCTTCAGATTAATTGAACAGATTTCACAACAATGATCTCAGTTGCTGTGACACGGGGGAGTATCAGGAAACAAATCCGCTTCACAGCAAGAAGGTCCTGGGCTTGGTGAGAACCTTTCTATGTGGAGTATGCATGTTCTCCCCATGCTTCCTTGGGTTTCCTCCGGGTACTCTGGTTTCCTACTACGGTCTAAAGACATGCACATTAGGCTAATTGGCTGTTCCAAATTGCCCATAGGTGTGAGGGTGATTATGGTGGGTTGTGTGTATGTGTTGACCCAGCAATGGTCTGGCGAGCTGTTCAGGGTGTAGGATTAAGTGGTTTGGCGAATGAATTAACGAAATATCTCGGTTGCCTTTTAAACTCATCTTCATGTAAGCTGTTATTATCATCTGTAATTATCAGTGTCAATCAAGAGCATTTTTAAACCCCCTTATGGTTAATGTAACTCAACCTATAAAGCATGAGCAGAAGGTGCATGCATGCTTTAGAGCTGGAGAGGTGTTTGTAAAAGATTCAGCGGAAGAGGACTATGCCGTGGTTCAGTTCGGTCACTGGCTTTTATGTTTGTGGAGTGTTTGTTCAAAAGGAGAACAGGGAGAGGTTGAGTGAGGTCGCTATTGTTGGAGCAGGAGGCGTTCTGCAGCATCTGTTCCTGTTTTGCTCCCCTGTAGGCAGCACAGCTCTGCTGGAGCAGGTTCAGAGAGCATGGCCTGTAGCTCACAGAACAACCAGAACCCATGTCACCGACCAGCTTAAACCAAAGTGATGATGCTACCAACCTGCACTGACCTTGTGCTCTGACAAAACATTTCCATTAATAGTGTCAAAAACACACATATGATATTGATGACGAGTGCAATTCTGTAAGTGTAGCCCAGTTCCCATCAGGGTGACCAGGGCAACCTTTCAGAAAGATTTAACTTTTATTTATGCAACTGTTTATTTTACTTATAGTAATTTTTCAGTTACTGTGTAGAGTTTTCTACAGCTGCTCAGCAGTGAGTAAATGCACAAACTTATACTAAACATTTTAATCAGAACTGGCCAGATATCCTTCCACCCCAGGAGTCCTGCTTAAATTTCAGTCTTAGGCATATTTCAATAAAGAACATACTGGTTTCTCATCTAAGTGGTGAAACATATGGTCTAAGCTGTTTAATGACATAAATTTCACTGTAAAACATTCAGACATTTTTAGATAATGCTAACAAGAATGGTAGCCCCTTAGGTAAAATTAGTCAGTTTTAGTATTAGGATGTCGTATAACTCTTGTGTGTGCTTTGGCAGTCCCTACTGAAGATGATGCTCTATGGATAAAATAAAGTGCTGATGTATTTGGCAATGATTTCCACCATTTGCAGATGCTGGCCAAAGAGAATATTATGACTGCATTTGATAAGGCATGATTGTGGGAAATTGCATTTGTGTTGCAGTTTTCTGTGAAATCTGATTTTTTTTTTTTTTTTTTTTTTTTTAGTAAGTGGTTTAATTCTGATTGCCTCACATAAACAAACTGACCCTACGTAGACTGGAGCCAGAGTGCTAGACTGTGATAGTTTGAGCCTCAAAGCAAACTGTACAATGCCACAAAAACTGATACTGTTTACATTTCAGCTGAATGACATTTCCTCATGCCAGTTCTTTGTAATATTTTAGAAGCAATGCATGTCTCTGAGGACTTGTATTAACTTATTAACTTATTACAAACAACATTTGGCACCTTGTGGTAAAATGCAATGGGTATGTGTGTGTGTGTGTGTGTGTGTGTGTGTGTGTGTGTGTGTGTGTGTGTGTGTGTTTGTGATGAACCTGATCTCAGCTGGTCAGCTCAAGCAAATGGTGTCAATGAAAGGCATGTTAAAAAAATATACTTGGAGTGTTGCTGTTGTAGCATCGAGGTCTTGTCTTTTATGAACATCTTCAAGCAGTTATTTATAGTGTTTCATTTATAGTGAGTATACTGTATTGATTACTTGCATGACAGCAGACAACAATGAAAAAAAAAAAAGAAAAAAAGATTTATTATTATTAATGAAATTGAAGCCCAAAAAAATTGAGGCTCATACACCACCACTCAGTCTCATGCAGAATTAAAAAAAAAAAATCAAACTAAGGGTAAGCAGACAAATAAATAAATGTTTGTCTCGTTTAACAGAACATGAACTCATTTAACAGATACCTAAACTAAAAAGAGAGGTGATACAAATGACAGCGGAAATCAGCTATTGCAAGGAAAGGTATAAAAAGCAAACCTATGCTCATGCAGCTATCAATAGAGACATCTACTGGGAGCTTGTTTTAAGGCCTAAATTGACATATTATCAGTTTTTTGGTGGACCATGCTTTATTCTATGAGTAACCAAGAAAAACTTAACAGAGCCTGTAAGTTGCGATCTAATGTTAGCTGTGACCACCACTATGAATATTTAGCTACAACCTTCTTTTAACTAGTAAGAATTTAGCCCAGGCCACTAAAATAAGCCTAAAACCTAGCAGAATATGTAACTAATTGTAACATTTTATGCTAATAATAAACAGAAATCAAAGGAAACCTTGTAACCAGCATGTCTCCCACCTTGTGCTGGATCATGTTTAATGCAAGTCTGTGCAAGTAGTGAAAAAGTAAAAATGAACTAAGCATACACTTTAAAAACGAACATATACCAAGTTTTTGGTAAGTCAAGTATCTCTTCAAGCTGTGACATTTTTTTGGACCAGTTTTGCATAATCAGATTAAGTTTCTTAATATAATTATCATCTTAAAGTATTTGTACTTGATGTCTATTGTCATCATTTTCAACTTCACACACTGTGACATGTAATGTTTGCGTGAGTTCAAAACCAGACAAAGTGGTCTTGTGAAGGAGTCAGTTTAGACCCACTTTGTCTGGTTTTGACCTCATGTCTGTAAATGGCTCGGGGG
>JAQMYF010000021.1:30309456-30320998 GCA_030014195.1 Neosilurus mollespiculum
GGGCAAAAACCCATTACCAGAAAAACATGACCAGAACAACAAATCTGATTGGCCTAGAGACTTGCTAGGTTTTTGCTCGCCAACCCTCAACAGCCTGTTGCAAAGTTTTTTAATTACTTGGACTTACTTGGTTTTTGATTAACATTCAAGTTATTTTGGGTAGTGTAAACAAAGCAATGTAAGTAAACAGCAAAGACAATTAAACTGTTAACCATACATGTTTGGATGGCAGTGAATCAGACTGTGCTTTGTGGTAATGTGTAACACACTGACTTGAATATGTTAAATGTAAGGGTCCTGTAAATTTTGAAGTACTGTGGCTTTTTTTTTTTGGTTGTTGTTTACTGACACGTCCTGTTTTGTTGGCTTGTGGCTGTAAAGTTGTGAGATTACTTTGCATACTTTTGAGAGATGAGCACTATCACAGATGTGCATACCACTTGTACAATTGTATGTCCAGCTTCAAGTATGGAATCTAATATAAAGATTTTAGCACCATCTTAATTTTTAAAAAAAAAAATTAAGTCTGTATTTTTACGTTATGTTGAATGCATGCACAGGTGCAACAGAGAAAGTCTAAGTTGTCATAGAACAAAATCTTATAAGTTATTATTCTTAACTAATGCTTCTTACTAGTCTTCTCTCTATTTGTAGTCACTAATACTGTGGACTACAACTTTAAAGGTGTTTCCAACACAAATAGCCAAATAAAATTCCTCTGAACCACAAAATAACCCTCCACCACATTCACTATTGGGGTCTGGTGTGTAAAGGTTTAAGAAAAAATTGCTTATTATTTGTCATTGTTTTTGCATCGACCTATCAAATTTTATCACTGGTTGAAGGAGCAATGACCTTTTTAATAACCAGTTAATCAGTGAATAGTTAATTTGTTTTGCTGACTTCCGTGCAGTTGGCACCCTTATGTTGATAGTAGGAATGAAATATTTTTTATTAAATTTATCCAGAAATTATCATCATGAGTGAGGAATGGGTGCAGTTTTGTTAAAAGGAAATCCCTTTAACACATAAGCAGAGGTAATACACTTTTATAACTACGGAATGCAGTTGGCTAAAAACCTGTAGATAATGGTAATATAACACTTTATACTGGAAAGCATGGAGCTCATTGAAATACAGGTTGCATTATTTTGAGGAAGTGGGAAGACTTGTAGGAGTCTGATGTTGTAGTTCCATGTTGTTGGATTGAAGGACTGGGAGCAGGCATGTGGCCAAGCCAAAAGCCATGGAAACCCAGTCCAACCTGGCCTAAAGCCAGCTGACTCCACATTCCCAGGAACCCTTTGGAGAAGCGCATCAAAGTCCAATTTGAAAACACACGGCAGGAAAAATGTTGGGAGGAAAGCTCCAGTTACCACACAATAGGAAGTATCAAGGATCAGAAGCACTTCTTGTTTCATGTGGAGGTCTAAGATCTTTCTGAAGCTTTTATGTCATGCAAAACGAGACATGTCAAAGTGAAATAATATATCGCAGGTATCATTGTACCTGGGTTTCAGTAAATATTTCACCCCCACACGATGGTTTCATGTGTGAAACTTTTTGCATGCTTTAAACATAATTCACGTGAGAAAAAACGGAAGTGATAGACACTTAACGAAGACAACTGACAACAAGCTTTTCAACAGAAATCTTTGTGTATGCAGATACATTTGAATGACTGAAATTAATTTACTTAACTTACTAAGGAGTTCTTTAAGGACTCTGTCTTCTAAAGTAGTAATTTTTTCTAGTCACAGGATTTCCTATTATTGCACCTGTGGGTAGTTTTAAATAGGGTATGATTTAATCACTATGCAGAATTTGCATCATTTGGTGGTGCACAAATATACATTATCCTAAAGCACATGGCAATACTGAAGCATGATCCTTTATATAATTTATTCATTCATTTTCTGAACCGCTTAATCCTAATTAGCGTCGCAGCTTACTCTGGGCGAGGTCAGGGTACACCCTGGACAGCTCACCAGGCCATCGAAGGGCAGAAACACACTGACGGCAATCCGAAATGGCATTATGCCATTACTTTATGCCTTAAACTGACTCAGCAGTAAAACAAGGTGAATAGATCTTAGTGAAAACTGGACTTCCTAAAGGAACACTTCTACAGTTTCCTTTGCCTTATCCTGCAGTAAAGTTTCAACTGAGAGTTCTTTGAAGTGCCTGAATCTCTAAAACATTTTGATTATCAGCAGGGAACAGGCAGGGAGCTGGGAGTGTCTGGCAAACATGAATTATTTACGGCGCTGTGAAATACCATTAGAAATTCATTGACTGATTTGGCAAAAAGAAGACAGAAAATCTGCGTTTCTTGGAATATATCCAGTTTGTATATCTGAGATTAATTTGCTATATTTGTGTGTGTGTGTGTGTGTGTGTGTGTGTGTGTGTGTGTGTGTGTGTGTGTTGTTCATTATGATTTTCTGATTGCTTTGCTCAGTGTTTTCATGAGTCTGATTTTCCCCATGGCAATCTGGCCCACTTTTCTCTAATTCTATTCTTGAATACATTTAGCTGAGGCATGAAGCCTACTTATTCATGACAGTGAAAGAGGCACAAAGAGTATGCTTAGAGTCTAGGGCATGTGGGCCAGTTTAGCTCTGACCCCTGGAGGATGTGTGGGGGCTGAAATCAGACTGGGTGACAAAGTGGCCTCTTTTACAACACCTTATTCCCCTCCATGACTTCTGAGATATCACTCACCCCTACTCTATAACCCCCTCAGCATCAAGGAGGCATAAGACAAGCAAGCACAAAACAATTCAAAGGTCCCTGGGCATGTGATATGACAGCAAATGAAAGCAAGCCTCTGTAATCACATGGAGATAAAAACAGGCAGGAGACAAAAGTAAAAAACATCATTCACTAGCACATGACATGTTAGACACACTGGTCTGGTACTTTTATCTGTATCTATGAAATGACATTCAAGCATATGGTGACAGACTGTTTAAAACTGATTAAAAGCTGACAGTGTATTGCTGTTGTTAGAAATTCTATTAGCTTTAAAGTACGGACACTGTGTCATACACTGCTCGGCCAAAAAAAAACAAAAACAGTTGCACACACAAATATGTTGTTGTTCTGTCTTTAGCCTTGCTTACAGCACATAATTCTCATGCCATTGTTTCAAAAAACTTAAGAAACATAGCATTTATTTCCATCCAGTGTTGGGTTCATTTTTCACTGACTTCTTGAATTGATGAGGGAAAAATCAAACGACACCATCTCCAACACATCCCGAAAACTTTCAATAGGGTTAAGGTCAGGACTCTGGAGTGCCAATACATATCTAAAAATGATTCCTCGTGCTCCCTGAACCACTCTTTCATTATTTGAGTCCCCATTTTATATCTGTGCCATCAGGAAAGAAAAAGTCCATTGATGTGATAACCCGCTCATTCGCTACATTCAGGTCAGTGTTTTTTCTGACTGTCCTGTTTGTCACTGCAGTGTTGGAGCAGCTGTTGTCGGAGCTGCAACGTTTCCTGAAGCTCCTGGATGGAGAGAATCTAAGTGGAAATGCCACTGTGCAGAAAAGCATGCTTACTGACCTGCTGCATTCATACACATCTTCAAACGGTAAGACATACCAACACAGCACACGTGTGGAACTTTCTACAACACATGAACCCCTCCTTCTTTGTGCCAGTTGTTGTCTTTTGTTCTGAGAGATTTGTTTAGGCGATGCTAGCCTTTATTGCCGAGAATCCAGCAAGTGAACTATTTGTTGGTGATGTTTAAATGGCAGTCAGGTTTTGTATTCTGGTCTTGGGCTTCTCTACTTCCTCCTCTGGCTCTAAACTGTATCATTTTCCAAGGCTGCTTTTATCCTCCAGGGACACTCACTTCCTTTGAGTAGCAGCTTATAAATAGCCTTCATTTCCATCCTCCAAATCCCAATCTGACTTTCACAGTAAAACAAATTTGAAGCAAGGAGCAGTGTTTTTACTCTGTTCGTAAACCAGTGAAAAACAGAGAACACCATATGGATCTGGGTTGCCTTTTACTCATTCATTCATTCATTTTCTAAACCGCTTAATCCTATTTAGGGTCGTGGGGAGGCTGGCGCCCATCTCAGCCAACTCTGGGCGAGGACAGAGTACACCCTGGACAGCTCGCCAGGACATCGCAGGGCAGAAACACGCTGACGGTTATGCAGCCTACTTTTGACAAAAATCAGCAATGGTTCTTTTACATGCCTCTCACCATAGACAGTGAGAGACATAGTCGGCCTTTGATAACCCAGTTAGCTGCACTGGGGGGTTGCTTTTTACTGTAAATTTTAATTGATATTTTTCCTCAATTATATTTGCCAAATAAAATAAAAAAAAAAAGTTAAATACGGCATTCCTGGCAAACATTTAAATTAGGAATTCGATTCATGCAGAGTAAAGTTGTAGGAGGAATTATTATGGTAATTGAATATTGGATCCTATTCATCTACCATAGGCGTTGCTTTAATGTGTATAGTGGGTAGAGGTTCAAGAGGTGCTCTCAGATGTGCACAGAGCACAACAATATCCCATTCTCACTCTGACAAAAATATACTGTATGCTTTAAAAAAGATTCTTTGAATGTCAGATTTTACAAATAGAAAAAAGGAGTGAAAGAGGAGTGTACATACAGTAATTTGAGTGAAATTTCTCATTATGAATACCTGTGTATATTTGTTTGTTTGTTTATTTATTTGATCTGGCAGAATCCAGACAAATATATGTTATTCTGGAACCATTCTTGAAGACTCTTTACTTCCTGCTGTCTTTAAGGTGGGGATGAAGAGTATATCTATATGAACAAGGTCCTGGTCATTGGACAGAACAAAGACAAAACAAATAAAGGTGAGTGTATGATTCTAAATTAATTGTATTTCTAAATTACGTCAGATAAAAAAATATTAAAGTAAAATATCCATTATATGTTGTTGAGAAAATCATTGATGCAAATATTATCATGAGTCAGAGATTACTCGTGTATTTATCTTTTTTCTTTTTTTTTTTTCAATAATGTAATGAGTATTATTATTACTGGTCGCTCCTTTAATATCACCCTGCTAAAATGCTGGCCTACTTTGAACAAGATGTAACATTATAAAGTATGGTGTTACCCACAAACACCACCCCCTACTTTCCTTCATGAACACCAACATGATTTCCTGTCTGTTTCTACTATGTATATCTCAGTATATCTCAGCCAAAACCCTACCAGATGCCTGGCTGTTTTGTTCACTCAAGAATAAAACATGCAGAAAACTATTTTAAGGCTTCTGTTCAAACCTCAAGATATCTGTGTGTATTAAAAGTGACCAGACTTTACTTGTTTAGAAAAACAGGGTTTTGTCACAAAAGAAAGATAGAAACAGACTGAAGAGACCTTGAGTTTATTGTTCAGAGCAATGAAAAGGTAACTCTTTGATATCTGTTATTGTATCTATCTGGTGTTGACATTCTGTATCTTCACCCATTTTTGCTTTTCACACTCATGCTAATCTTTGCATAGTATTAGTTAATATTTGCAGAATCTGAAAAAGACATTAGGAATTAGATACTGTACGATTTGTGACACTTTAGTTTGCACAGAAATAAAATAGGTTCTTTAGGAGTAGAAATGAAGTTAAGAAACACATGCCTGCCTTTATCTTTGTTGACTCTTAGACTTTTCCTGTGAAAGTTTAATGTCCATCTTACAGCAGTCCAGATGTTAGCATTTGAAGAGGAAGTATGAGGAATGTCTGATAGGAAGTACTTGAGTACAGCTATTGGTCCTTAAAATATTGCCACAGGCAACATAAATTACAAGACATGGACTAACAGCTTGTATAAGCCTTTTCACAAAACAAAAGGAGTGTTCATATATTTTACCAAATGAGAAACAATGTGTTATATGTATGCTGGTATGCAGCGTTCTACTCTGGGAATGTTCTGAAGGCATTGACTTTTCACCTTTTCTCTTGTGCTCCTTTGATTCTCTATGAAATCAGACCACAGAGCAGAAAAAGAATCCAATGAAAGTGCAGGAAAGTATATCTGTGCACCACAGAAGAGCCTTCCAGAGCTTCCTCCACCCAGAACAGTAAGTGATTTCTGGTAGTGCAGCCATATCACTTAATAATTACAACAGAATGCTGCTCAGTCACTGAGACAAACACATAACACAGATTAAGTATATACTATATATAGACACCCTCATAACAAAAGTGTCTAAGTCATTTTGAGATTTTATGCCTAACTCATATATATATATATATTTTTTTTCTAACAATGTACAACTGCCCAAGTCATTGTAAACTTCCAGAAGTATATGACACACATTATGTCAATCTGCCTGAGTCTGCTTTTGATGTAAAAATGCAATATCTTTTTGCAGTTTTCTCAAAACGGCAAACAATTACTTAGGCACTTTGTTATGAGGGTAACGATATGTTACTGCAGTATGACCAACAAAAAGTAATGTATTTTAAGATATACTAGTGAAGAAGAAAAAAAGCTGCTGAGAGATATCTCTATTAATAGAGAAGTTATAAGAGTAGTACAGCTTCTTTAAGAGCTGAATCAACTTCAAACCTTAAAATACATAAATAACTGTCCCTTGTGTTTCCTGACTATGGTCTGCAGCAAAAGCAGAAAAGGTTATTAATGGTTTATTTGCCTTTCACTAGCCGATTTCTGCGTTCATTTGTCTTGTTAGTTTAATTATCCATTTAAAGAGTTCATATTCTGTGCTCCCATTCATGTTTGGTGTTGTCTTGCTTGATTAAATTTTTTTCTGCATCTCTGAGTTAGATTGTGTGTTTGTATACTGTGCAAGTCTGAGCAGTGGTGTATGAGCCTCTAGTTTTTAGGTTTCAGTGTTGTTAACAATAATAATAATAATAATAATAATAATAATTAACCAGATTTTTATACTGTTGCCTGTTCTCATGCAAGTCAGCAATACATAACAGTAAATCACCATCAACTAAGCAACCCTTATTGGGTTTCCTGTTGTGGGCATGCGTGGACTTGGGACAACCATCCAAACCACGTTTTATGCCTTTATAATATTCCATGCTTACGGTGCTCTCCCAAGGAGCTCCAACCAAGAATAAAAATTTTCCCTTTCTTTACATGTTTGCCTTCACCAATCTCCAATTAGTTTCGGGGTTATAAACTTTTGAACATCACTGTATAAAAAGTGTGATGTTTAAAAGCAACCCAAATAATTATTTTATTAGAAAATACAGACCATAGAAAACGACTATTTGTGGGGATTTACAGTATATTTCATTTTGCATGATAATGTTTTGTATTGTCATATTTTATTTTGTATAATATTGACTTCTGCTTGTGTTACCTGCTGTTTATTCAGTGTGGGTTTGAACCGACAGTATGTATAGCAAAATGATTTTCTCTCACATGCTTTGTTAAAAAAAAAGCATGCCCGTGTCATACACAACCTTATGTATGAGATTTATTCCTAATATGCCTATTTATACATTCTCACTTTATAGGTGCTGTAATCACCAAGGTATTTATCCTGATCCTAAGGGCAAATTGCCGAGAAGGTGTTCTGTTTAAAATTTGTTGATCTATGAGTTGCTGTAATCAAACAGATGTACATACAGGAGGATGGAGAGAATTAGTTGAGGTCTTTGAACTCCAGATTCATCTACAGATCCACAGGGTGATGCAAGTGATTAATAGCACCTGCATCAGTCATTTGAGAAAAAAAAACCAAAAACAAAAAACATTGCTGGAGAGGATGTGCCGTTTATGTGCGTAAATGAGGTAGGGTTATATGAGGATAGATTTTTACTAGAACACCCTTAATAGTTTTCCTTGTTCTAGTCCACTTAATTTATATTCAAATTGGCTTAATACCGAATCTGTACAGTAACTACAACATTCTCAATATATAATACAACTCTAATGTACTCTAATAACTGTTTTGCTTACAAAATAGAAATCTTGCATTGTGAAAAGTTAAACTACACGTCATTGTCCTTGTTTCGCGAAGCAGTAGCAACCTCAGTAGCAGTTTCCAGTGTTTTATTTGTAGTATTTGCTTCTTCTTTATTTTCGGTCCTGGGGAGTCTGAGCATGAATGTCCAGAGTGATCCACTCTTAGGAAAACCCATCATCTGCCTGTGTGGTTTCCAGTTATTTCCACAAATCCGGTACTCCAGAGTCAAATTGCGGTTCACTGTGAACACCGAGTCACCTCTCACCATAGCTGTAAACAGGGCTCCACGACTGTTGATGTAATGCCCTGGCATGGCTGTCCACTGGCCTGTGGTGATGTTGTAGCAGTCCATTAGGCAGCGTAGGAAGTCATCACAAGGACCATTCCTCATCACATACAGATTATCACCATGCGCCACCATGCAGTGGCCATAACTCTGATAACGTATCAGAGTTGTAGTCAGGATCCACTCATCCTTAAGTGGTATATATTCATAAATATCTGTAGTATTAGGTGGCTTCCAGAAACATACAAAGATCCTCCTTCGAGCCACAGTGCCCGCTGCTCCTGCCACAGGACATGGGGCATTTTTCACAAAAGTCCACTTCTGTGTCGAAACATCACACACTTCTGCGGAAGACATTATTCTCTTATCATACTCGCCACCAAATGCATACAAGTGTCCTTCATGACCCACAAGTGTGAAGTTGTATCTAGGCTGATAAGGACCATCAAACACACTCCACGAGTTGCTCTCTGTGTTATAGCAGTAACTAAAGTCCACCGTCTCCATGCTCACCCCTCGCACACCTCCCACCAAATACAGCCGGTTCTCTACCACAGCTATCCCTGCCATGGAGGTACTCGCCTCTGTGGGAAGGTCAGTCAGGTAGTTCCAGAGGCCTTGCTCCTCTTTTAGGTACCACAAGGTCCTAGAGGAGTCCTGCAACATTTTCATAGAGGGTGAATGTGTTCCCATAGCAATGAAAGAAGCAGGTGTAAGAGACTCTACATAGTGAATCATTTCCTCTGGAAGAAGTTGTGCTGTTTCATTGAGATCCTGGTAGGAATCACGGATGAATACTGCTGCACTGTGAAACAGGCTTAAAAGGCCAAAAATGGCTGCTGTATGGTACATAAGGAAGCAGTTGTCTGTATCTGTGATGTCCATAAGATACTGTATCAAGGTGTCTACTTGAAGGAAGGCAGCACACTCTACAGCTTCCACAATCTCATCAGGGTCCGTGATGCTTGGCTGTTCACCCCTGGCAACAGCCAGAGCTATGATGAAACCCCTTGCAGTCAGACCTCCTTGCAAATAGAGTTCATCCTGATGGCTTTCCCTCATCCCAGAACGAAAAAGAGCACGGAAGTACTCTGAATTCAGGGCTAGCAATGCCCTGTCCACATTGAAAACACTTCCATCCACATGTACTCTGAGAACGTGTGCCAGCCCCTGTCTCTCTGTTATGTCAGAAGCTTCAGCCAGAGGCACAATGTGAGTGTCTTGCCCTGGGCTGCTGAAAGGCTCCATAACTCCTCCAGCTTGCCTCTCCTTGCCTAGTATTTAATCCACTCTGCAGGTTATAAAGTAAGTCCAACCGAATTAGAGTTTTAGTCCAGAGTTGACACTAAACATACGTGTTTCAGTAGCACTGTAATATCAGTCACTCTGCCCTGCTTTGCCGTTACTCAAAATAGAGCCGTCCTAAATATAGCAGAAGGGTTGGTCTTTGGCATCAAATAGGTCTGGGAGTGTGGCTTCCACACAACAGGGACTGTTAAATATAAACACTAGTTCAATTACAAGTACAGGTTCAAGAAGCTTTATTGTAATTTCAACAGCATATGGCTGACGCAGTACATAGTGAAATGAAACGTTTCTCCAGGACCAGGTGCTACATAAACATACAACATAAAGATCAAAATTCGAAAAAAAAACAACAACACAGAGCCAGGACCACAGCTCTCTTTTTGTGCTAGCCACATAAAGTGCAAAGTGTGCAACTAGGTGCAAACAGAGCAAAGACAATACAGTGCAAACACAGTACAAAATGAAAAAGTGCAAAAAGAAAAAGACAACACAAGAATAAGACACTTATCGCCGAAAGAAAGAAAAAGATGAGATGGAATAAAAAAAAAATGATGTACAGAGTAGCAGCGGTTGAGGTAGTGCAAATAGAATATAGACATAGATATAAATATAAACATAGCAGCATAATAAAATAATTACAGGGTTGAGGTAGTACAATAAATAGTGAACATTGTAAGTTGTGTGTGTGTTCACACAGGTGAAAGAGTGTGTGTGTGTGTATGTGTGTGAGAGGGACAGAGAGTTTTGTACAGTTCAGTTCTTTTAGTTTTGTACAGTTCTGGGTGTATATGTTCATGTGCGTGTGTGTGTGTGAGAGAGAGAGAGAGAGAGAGAGAGTTTTTTGTGTAATTCAGTCCTGAGTGTTGGGGAGACTGATAGCTTGAGGAAAGAAACTGATACACAGTCTGGTTGTGAGGGCCTGAGTGCTCCAGTACCTCTTTCCAGATGGCAGGAGGGTGAAGAGTGTGTGAGGGGTGTGTGGGGAAATGCAGCGTGCAGTGTAAATGTCCGTGATAGAAGGGAGAGAGACTCCAATTATCTTTTCAGCTGTCCTCACTATCCACTTAAGGGTCTTGCGATCTGACCAGGTAAGGTTCTCTGCCAGATGAACACCAAGGAATTTGGTGCTCTTGACGATCTCCACAGAGGAGATATCACTCTGTGCTCTCCTGAAGTCAACAACCATCTCTTTAGTCTTGTCAACATTCAGAGACAGGTTGTTGGCTCTACACCAAGTTGTTAGCCGCTGTGCCTCCTCTCTGTAAGCTGACTCATTGTTCTTACTGATGAGACCCACCACAGTCATGTCATCGGCAAACTTAATAATATGGTTGGAGCTGTGCATTGCTGCACAGTCGTGAGTTAACAAAGTGAACAGCAGTGGACTAAGTACACAGCCCTGAGGAGCTCCAGTGTTCAGTGTGGTGGTGATGCTGTTCCTGATCCAGACTGACTGGGGTCTCCCAGTCAGGAAATCCAGAATCCAGCAGGCTCAGCTTCTCAAATCAGCTGCTGAGGGATGATTGTGTTGAATGCTGAACTAAAGTCTATGAACAGCATTCGTACATATGTGTCCTTACAGTCCAGGTGAGTGAGGGCCAGATGGAGGGATGTGATGATGGCATCGTCCATAGAGTAGTTAGGATGATACGCAAACTGCAAGGGGTCCAGTGAGGATGGTAGCTGTGATTTGATGTGCCTCATGATGAGCCTCTCGAAGCATTTTATCGCGATTGGTGTGAGTGCGACGGGATGATAGTCATTGAGGCAGGAAACCGTAGACTTCTTAGGCACAGGAACAATGGTCATTGTCTTGAGGCACACTGGGATGATGGAGCTGCTCAGCGTGATGTTGAAAATGTCAGTGAAGACATCTGCTAGCTGCACTGCACACTCCCTGAGCACTCTGCAAGTCAAGTCAAGTCAGTTTATTTGTATAGCGCTTTTTACAATTGACATTGTCACAAAGCAGCTTTACATAGTAAA